>BMAW01068237.1:948407-970556 GCA_019974015.1 Nephila pilipes
ATATATAGTTTTTCCGTAAATTTTAAATATGAATTGCTTTTTTTTAATTTGCAAAAAAAATTTTAGAATTATTTAACATTTTTTTTTAATATTTTATAATATATATTAGTCATCTTTCATGCGGTATTAGATTTGACTAAATTGGAGTACATTAACGCAATGTTCTTAGAGTAAGTAAAAATAATTTTTTGGTATTTTTGAAATTGTGCGTGTTTGAAATGTAATAAATATTTTAAAAATTAAGTTACAATCAGGATATTATTCTAAGTAAGTTCACTTCGTTTTTAAAGCACTCTTATGAACTGCTTTTTTTCTTCTTTTTCTGACTGGGAAGGATTAGATCCATAAAACATTTTTAACCACGTATTTCTATCCGAAGTCAGAAATGGCATTTTAAATTACTTTATCTTCTTTTTTGAAGTTTTAACCTTTCTTTAAAGGTTTGTATGATACTTTAAAAATATTTTGGTAATGTTCACTTTATGTGTATACATATATAATATGATGATATTTGTATACAAACACAAAATCGTACAAAAAGCAAATTATAACGACTAAAACCTATTAATTTTTTATTCAGAACTAAAAAACTAAATGCTACAGAATTAAAAGAAAAAACAATTAATTATCAAATTAATTGAAAATCACTTTAAAAATATATGTGTTTATTACGCTAGCAATATATTAGTAAAAACACACAGCTTCTATTCTAAAGTGTGGAACTGTATTAATTATATCATCTTCATTTTTTGTTTTACTCTTCAATTTTGCTATGGTATCCAAGATTGTTTGTTTTATAAATTGGTTGTAATTTTTAATTAATGTTTTACATCTATTGAATTAAAATTATTATGCATACTAATATTTAAGTAAATTTTAGGCATATTTTCATAAGAAAATTTTTAAAATTGGGTTATATTTTTAAATTGACAATTTACTGTTTTTTCCATTTAATTCTGTAGTATTACAATTGTTTTTTGTTTAATTTTTAAATAAATTGTTAATAATTTTCAGTGATTATAAGTTGTATTTGTATGATTTTGTTTACATATAAATATTATTTATATATATATATATATATCCAAACCTTCTATTTACAACGTTATCATATTCTTCGAAAATCGTGCAAAATAAAACCGTGTGAAATGAGATAACGATTACATGATGAAAAGGGAATAGGTTAATTAATTCTTAGAAGCGCACTTAATAATGCTCCTCCTTTTTTTTATTTATTTTTGAAAATGAAAGATACGCGTACATTACCACAAATTAACAAGCCCATTTAGAAATCAAAACAATAAAAAGAGTAAGAAAATTAGCAATATTTCTCATAAATAAAAATAACGAAAGAATTCAAACTTAAATAATTTTCCTAACTACTTGAAAAAACAGAAATTAAAGTCATCCTCTACTTTTCTTCTGATCTTTAAAAAGCTAGATTTTCCCTTTTCTTTGATTGTGGAGGTTAACGACACTATCCGAGTTACTATGAAAGAATTCATCATTTCTGCTTTAAATGAGGTTTCACTACATTTTCCACTTCGTTAACTACAGTTGATTTACTTTCACATAGTATGAAATTAGGGAAAGTGGTTCCTGGCACTAGGGATATATATCCAATACAACATTAATGTATTAGTCATTTAATCTATATACGGAAAATATAAAACAGTTAAAATCAAAACCACAAAATATTTTTTTATTTTGTTTAAAAACCAAGGTAAAATAATGAAATAAAAAATACAAAAACGAGAAATTGAAACATAAGACCTAAATTATTATTATTTTAATTTTAAGATGATAACGAGTATCTTTTATACACTCGTATTCTTGCATGTGTACGAGTAAATATATTCAGTTTTGCATCTAAACTACGTATCAATATAGAACATGTGTACTTACGTTTAATATTCCCTTACATATTTTAATACATCAATATTTTGCATTGAATAAATTTAACTTAGTACTCTGAATGAACTGTTTCCTTAGGATTAATTATTGATTGATTAGACGGAAAAGTATAAATGTATTATAATTAAAATCATTTCAGAAGTTCAGTTGGAGAATTTTAAACTTGATAATACAATGATCTCAATCTTTTCATTTCCAAATCGCAATGAAAGGGAAAATGACAATGAAATAAACACATTGATAAGGAGAAAATTACTAAAAAATAACTAAATAATAAAGATAATATTCCTTGTTTAAGTATTTTTCGATTTTCTCGAAATGGAAATCAGCAATCGTTCTTTCATTCTTTCAGTTGAGTCTTAAGAAAATGGTTTCGTTTAGTTTTATTAACGAAGTACAAAAAGCAACACGAGGGTTATTGGTATTTTTACGAGGGTAGGGTTATTGTACCTAGTTATTTTGAACCTCGATGAAGTGACGAGGACGACACCTGAGCTAACATCTCCCTCGCCTAACTTCCACACCTTGCCAACGGGAGGACTTTGAGCCTCTACAGATTTAGCGTACATCATCACCGGCTACTCGGCGGGTCTTTGGGGGCATCAAGGCTCGACTCCACAACTCAACTAAAACCGCCTGACATAAGTCCACGATCATGACCACTAGGTTACCGCGGCCAAATTTGAAAATAAAAATTAGTTTGTTTTCATGCTCCTAATCCACTGCTAACAAAAGTTTGCATGATATTTAAAAAAACAAGCATATACCATGTATTGAAGTTAAAAATAATGTTGCGGAATTCTTACAATTAAGGGATAATAAATTTAAATTCGGCAGCCTATTTCTATTCTTATTCACGACTGTTAAGTGATTTCTATAAAGCGCTAGAAAAATTAATTTTCAAAAGAGAAGATATATTTCAGAAGTACAGTTAAAAAAGAAATAAATATGAAATTCCTTGCTCAATTAGAAAAACCTATAGCATTGAAATCTAGTTTATAAAATGAGTATTTTGTAAAGAAAAATGGCATCTCTCGAGGAAATGAAATATTCCATGTTTCATAAAAAATAATTCTTTGATAATGAACAGCAGAAATCTATATATAAACATCATTCCAAACTGTTATCAATTACAATATATTTATCATAACTTAAAAGAGAGAAAGAATTACATGAATTTGTTAATTACTTATCGATATTTTTTCATCAAAATTTCTTTATATTCCTTCCTAAAATGTGTTTGCTAGCTTGTGAATCGAAATTTTTTTCCTTTATTTAAATTTTGCATCAGTTTCAATTTCATAAAATCACGATGAAACTAACGGTACTAACAGTTCAGAAATAACTACAATTATTAATCTAAACACATAAAATTAAATCTAAAGTATTTTTTCATTTTATTCACTGTTTTAAACTTTTGTAGTCATTACTAAATCCATAACAGAAAAATATGTGTCATAAATTTAAATATTATTTTTCTTGTTGAATGCTGAGTTGTGGGAACATTTATGTTAATATAACTGTTCTTCTATGTTACCATTTCAAAACTGTCATTCGAAAAATAACGATAAAACCAGAACAATCAATTTTTTAAAGTTCGAGTAAAGCAAAATATATAAATCTGCATTCGTGAACCAGTGACCTAATTTCAGTTTACGTTTGTTTATTTAAAAATAGAGAAACACAAATTAATAAGAACTAAAAAATTTACAATGCATTTGTTAAAATTTAAATAAGCTTGAATTATTAATATCCATTGCGAACTAAAAATGTCTTTTCTTAATTCAAGTCATGAATTGAAACCGAAGTTCTTTAAATTCTAATTAGCAAACAATAAAAGACATTTTAATATTTAAATACAGTATGTATCTCGAGTTTATAAAAAAATTATTCTTAAAAAAATGTTTTGCTATTTAAAGGATGATAAATCTCCCAATATATCTGTATGTGAAAAAAAGCAAAATTATAATTTCTAAATTGTGTGGAAAGTAGGAGAAAGTTAATATAAAAAACTACCGAGTCAAAAAGCTCTTAATAAGTATTCAAACTGTCTTTCTGAAGAAGTTTATTTGACTTATTTCTTCTTTCGAATAACAGTTGCAATCATTCATCAATAAACTAATTTTACTAAAATAAAATAAAGAGTTCTCAAAGAGAAACTAAAAAAATTGAAGGTGACGTGCAGTAAAGCTTTGTAAAAACTTTTTGTTCTTAATTTATTTATTATGAAATATCCCTTTTTATTTTTATCGGTAGTATTTCTTTTAAGCTAGATAACTTCTGACATGCAAATGGTGGGCGTGCTTTGTAATTATTTATTCATTTGCTTTCATCTTTGTTCGTCGTTAATTTCTGAATTTAGTTTTTGTTTTACAATGGTTTGGCAAAAACTTATTAATTACTTTTTTCCCCTTAATTTTGTTTAAAAATAATTAGAAGGGCATTTTATTACATTAGCTCTTTCTATTCCTTTTTCACCCTTTTTCCCCGAGAACGTATTTTTATATTTTGTGAACCATGCAACATTTTTATCAATTTATTTATTTATTGTATTAACAGATTTATAAGCGTTTAACTTAATATTCTGAGAAAGTAGCTTTAATATTTTAATAAGTTCAAGAATTATAGACTTGATTCTCCAAAAAATGTTTAAAACAACCTACCATTTTTCATCTGATTCAAAGCATTTTTACATTCTACAAAAAATATGAAACTGGTTATTCAATGGGTGATAAGCAATCTTTTTAAAATATACCTGAAAAATGAATGAAATTTTGCTTGCTGAAGATCTGCATTCAAAAATTATTAACTTGGACTTAATTTTTATGCAGATTATGTTACAAAATGTTTGTTTAAAATATATTAATGGCTCACACATATATATTTTTCTGTCATTGCTTTCATTTACATTTGAAAAAGTAAAAAAATTATTAAAATATAACTTAACATATTAAATTTACGAGTACCATTTTTCCAGCTTTCAGAAATGTAATATGAACAAAACTTTCCTCTGGAATTAATAACTCCATGCTTTTTAACTGAAAAACAGAATCTTTGATATATTCAACTTCATAGTATTGTACAGTTTCCTAATTTATATATTTTAATAACAAAATACTTTTATATATTGGTATTTCTCTAGATTTAATTAAAATATTCCGCTTATAAAAGTTGATTTCTTTTCTGAATCCAAAACATTTCCCCACAAAACAGTCAATTAATACTAAATCTCCTTTTATTAATAATCTGTTTCATAATTATGTATACGCTTCTGTTTGTTAGAGTTCTTCATCGTGTTAAAAAAAAACAATACAAGAACAAGATAATTTTTATGCTTGTGTGTAAAATAAAAATTATCATGTTTTTTTCTTGTATCCTGATAATAAATCAGTTTTGAAATTTTATAAATCATGTATTATTTTCTTAAAAATGATTTCTTTTTCTTTAAAAAAATTTCATGATAATAGAAGGAAATGAAAAACTGTTACTTCAGATTTTTATTACAGTAACAGATCTTCATAATCAAAATATATAATATATATATATATATCATGCCATAGTTTTAGATCTATTATGGTATATAAACACAACACATATTTCATACAACAAAGTTTAGATCTATCAACGAAAACTTTATAAAATTAAAGCACCATTATATTTTAATGGCTAAAACTGAATTCAAAATTAATTCTACAGATCTTCAAGTAACAAAAAACCAAGATAAAATATTAATTAAATATAAATGAAATACTTCATCCAAATAATAAGAAGAGATATTAATTTTCTTTCACAAAACTAAGTATGTATAATTATGGTATGCGCATATATTTGTATAAAATTGCTTATTAATTTTCTAGAAACAATTCTTCAATAATCGAAATTAAAAATAATATGACTACTGAAAAACAATGGAAAAAGCTTTGAATTCAAATTTCTTTGCAAAATCCATTGCAAATAAATAATTATTTTATTATTGACTTATAGATGATGAACAACCCTAATATTTCTATCCGAATAACTATCAATATTTTAACGAAAACTCAATTTTATAGTATAAATGGATAATTAATCAAATGCCATCGAATTATAAATCCATAACATCAAATAACAAATCGAATTCAAAACCAATAATATGCTTCATATTGCATTGAAATTATGAATTTTTCAGCTATTTGAAATCTATTAAGTGTTATAAAGCACATACAAATTAAAAATTCATTTAATAGTATGTTAATGAATTGATACATTATTAATGTATGAGTATTATCTGGTTGTTAAATTTTTTTCCACTTTCAATTCAAATGACAATAACTTTGAATGTTAGTATTTTAATAACCAAATTACGTAATATTTTACTTTCAAAAGTTGATTTTCTTACATGATTCACTTATTTTCATTGAAAGAAGAAAATGAAAAAGCTTTTTGTAAAATCCTGTACCTTCTTCCTGATGAATAAATTAAATTTTTTTCATAGAATAAAATTAAATTAAAAATAACTCGATTTATTTCATTTCTTTAGATTGAGTTTCTCTTTTAGAATTTTATTAACCTTTTCTAAGGCCGTGGGAAGTATACTTACCACCAGCTTCTTCAATTCCTAAGCAATAAATGTTAGCCTAGGATGAAGATGATATTATTTTATAATTGTTATTTTTTTCTTTTTATGTTGTGCAACATAAAAAATAATAAAACGCATAAATTGACTTTTAAAAAGCACTCAAAATGCAGAGGTAAATGTACTTCTCACCAAAAAAGGAGTTTAAAATTAAATTAATTTTATCTAATAAGCCAAATGGATTTCTTTTCTTAAATTAATATCAATGCCAAAAATATATGAATACATCATTACTAAAAAAGGGCCCTATATAAGGGATAAATAAAATTTATTTATCCCTTATAATTGGGTGTGTATCTTTTTTCTTCATAAATGTTACTTCGTGATATTTTAAATTATCCTCCTTCATTTTAATTCAACAACATTTAATGGATATTCACGTCATTATCATGAAACATTATTTAAAGTAATTGTCTTGTTATTCTTAAACGTGAATTTTAAAAAAAGAATTTATAAATAATACAAAAAGCATAAGCAGTTTTAAATGTTTCGCATCAATTGGTATGTTTTTAAATGTGTTTTAATATGATCCAAAATATTTTTAACGTTTGAAGCCAAAGTAAGTAATGAAAATGTGTACCTTTACTGACAAACAGAAAGTCTAATAAGCTATTAGTGGGCATTATTAAAAATGTCTTCCTTGAAATTAATGATAATTTGCATGTTGTTATTTAAATATTTGCCGATATTTAAATTTAAATATTTAAGAAATGCTGAATAATTTTCATTTAATTACCGCATGGCTTAATTTAAGGAACATTTTGAATCGTTGGATAAATACGATTATTTATTAACTTTTAAATCTACGTGAGACTTTAAATATGCTTTCTAATTGTTGCTGTTCTGATTTATAACATGTTTTCAAAAAATATTTTAAAATGGTAACACTACATTTAGTCATTGTTTTGTAGATTGAATGAGTCAAAAATTATTACCAAATTTTTTTTTCAGTTTGACGTCCTGTAAACAAAACTATGGATTATTATAAGAAAGAAATAAGAAATAATGACTTAATATTTTCCATGAATAAAAAAATTTCACCTAAATGTGTGTATAACATTACATTTCCTTTTAAACTTATTTCTGAAATATAAAAATTAATCGGTTTCAATTCCCACTTGCAATCAATAAAAATAATCCAAAAAATAATAATTTTTACCACTGATTACAAAAATATAACTTTGTAACTGATAACTTAAAAAGAATTTTTTCATACTTTCAGCTGTAACATTTTAGTTAATTTATTAAAAATTTTATTCAAGCAGTTTTTAATGAGCGCAAATGCATTAATTCAAATAATTTAAAATTGATACAGATGTTTTGGAATATTTTCTCTAGACTTGCACTCACTGTAAAAAGTAAACAATACATCAGTTTTAAACAAATGGATACTTGACTTTCAGCATATTAAATTAATTACTCCTTCATAGTTAAAAAATTATAACCTTCCTAAATCTGTAACAACTAATTGATCCCCATGTGTAGTGAAACACTTATGAGTTAATTCAAGTAGATAATGAAACACTTATGAGTTCGTAGAGTCTATACAATTGCGCACAAGTATTATTAACACGTTATGCTCCACACTGGTTGTGCAAATCTCACCTGTTAGATCAATTTTTTCAGTACTTTTGTTAAAATTGTTTTTATGAGTATTCTCATGTTGATTAATACATATGAAAACATACGTCTTTTATTCTTTTTCGTGCCGCGGGGAAGGGGTCAAAAATAGAAAAACATTTAATCTGCCCAGTCTGCATCAAGGTATGATGTTCCCCGGGACCAAATAATCAGCAAGTATATGAAAACCCACATAAAATGTGTTCACGGGGGAGAATATGGAATTAAAAAACAGATGTACAAAATGTCTATCGGTGGTCACACGGTTCGAATGAAGAAACTGAAAATAATAACCGGTAAGCAAATGGCGCCCAATGTGGTAAGGATATGTTTCTAATCATCTATAAATTAAGTAACTTGGAGTAAAGTATACTTAATATCACTAAAGGAACAAGGTAATAAGAAAAAATACTAATTCAAATGTGTACTTTATTGAAAACAATGTCTGTATATTATATGTGTTTCTTACAGACACAAACCTCTATCGTATAATGAAACCATACTTTAAATTTCCAATAAACTGAAATGAATTATTAAATAAGGCGCAGAGACTATCACATATTGTATTGCTAATCTATTCTAGAATACTTTTAATTAAAATATTTTCTTTAATAATTAAACTCAGTAAGCAAGCCAAAAATCAGGTAATTAGAAATAAATATTAGTTGGAATTGTTACTCATTTAATACTATAGTAAATACAGAACCGATGTTCTTCCCTTCAATTTATATAAGCAACGTTTGTGCCCATAAAGAATTCAATAACATTTATACATCTCTGAACGTGGGAAATATACCAATATCTCTTGAATGTTTAATCCCCTCAACGAAATCACAGTGACACGCTTCATAGTTCAACAAGATGACATTGGATTCCCTCTAATTAGCATGTCAGAGGTAAGCTTCAAAGCCTTGCGTGACTGCAATGCGTGAATTTAGCTTTAAAGTTATTAAAGCAAACAATCCGTGTGCGATATTCAAGCCTTGAAACCTAGTGCTTTATACACTCACCGTGCAATAGGCGTTTCTCTTTTGAATTCAACCAAACTATGGAAATCAGTTTCGGCTTCGTTGACTAGCAGAGGTCTTTGAAAATAGAGTGAGGTTAAGAAATCGAAATAAATCTGAAACTTTCTTTGGAAATTCCCAATTGTTTACTTCCGTTTCGTATTCTGAAAGATTGTGAATGGTGGGACATTTTATTGAAGTGCTTATTGACTACTTGTCAAAGATGTTGGGGGAAGAAATTCTCGCTAATGTATTTTCTGTCACTCGATCGAGAAATTGTATTCGCCATATAACTCGTACGATGTAATGGACATTAAAAAGTACGTCCATGAAAAGAAGTGTTACCTATAATCGCTAGACGTATATATTTTTATAGAATGATTTGTATTTTTATCTCTTTTAAACTCAAATGAAAGATTAACTTTTTCTTTAAAAAAGTAACATGTCATTTTAGAACATTCTTTATTTAAAGCCGATACTTCGAGAGTGGTTTAAAAAGAATCCGTGTTAGGAATGAGAAAAGGAGTAACTCACTTTAGTATTGTCCAGTGATCACTTTTTTTTTTTTTTTGCTAAAAGGTCCATGAGTATGGTGCCCTTAGTGCATCCCAAAAAAATCATTGCAATAATTGTTTCCAACCCATGAGATCGTCTTCACCTTTTTTTAATACAAAATGACAACTCTACGTAAAAACAATCAAATTTTGATTAGGCAGCAAACGGCTGCCAAATCGTAACTAACCTTATGAATCAGCGTCAAATATGTTTTAGCGCCATTTTACAAATGGTAACACCAAGTTGCCTTATAAGCTCCACTTGTCATAAAATACAAGTAACTTTTGAACCTATGTACTGTATCTAAGCAAAATCGCGTATTTTATAAAGTTGCAAAGTATCTATAAATTTCTGTACTGTTGGAACAGCCTTTCGGACAATGATTTTAAATGTACTGAAATGCATGTGTTTCTGGTAACTTTGATAATTATACTGTTTTATTATCTCGGAATACCTAATTAACATTTTCTTTTTTTTTATCGACGTCGAAACGATTGCTTTTCTTTCTGAAGTGTAGCATTAACAATCACTTTTAAATTGTTATCGTAATTAGAAGACACATTTGAAATCTATATTTAGCAAAACAAACCAATTTTTTCTAGTATAAAGAAAGAACTTTTTTATTAATTTGAGAAAGTATTACCTGTTGTCACATTATGTAGGAAAAATTTTAATCAGATACGAACAAATAAAAAATATAACTAATTCCTGAAAAAGTACTTCTGTTTCCGGTTAAAGTTTAAAGTAAAGATTTGTATTTTATTAGCACTTTGAAGAAATGTATAAATTTTTCGTTCTTTCACTACACAAAAAGTCTTCAATCATATTCATAACATAGTTATTAAAATTAAATTTATTGTTGACTATTAACTTTTTCAATAATTCCTTTTATAATATATGGTCCTTTTATATATTATATATATTCTTTTATATAATTCATTCTATAAAAAAAATGATTAGTTAATGATTATTTAATGGCACTGAATCTTTTTAAGAGACATGCTTTATTAAATTTGAAGCATGAAAAACACTCAATATGTAATAGAGATTTTTTTACAGTTCGATATTATAAAATGGATTGTTTTTTTAAAAAAAAATCGGAGATAGTCACATATAAAATTAAATACGTGAGTGAACTTCAATTTCCTATAAGAACCTAAAATTCCAAAGGATTGGAATATTTCTTAAAAATTCTTTCATATTTAAAATGCTTCAAACGAGTAGAGAGACAAAATGTGAACACTTTGCCATGATGTAATTATAAGACAGATTTTATAGTAATAAAAATATTTCATTTATGTTTTCATCTCTTTTACTTTTGTAAATTTTTTCATTGGAGATTTCTTAGTAAGAAAAATATTTTATAACATTTTGCCGATATAAATGCATAGTTATCATTAATACGATGCCATAGTAAGTTCTTTCCGGTTTGGTGACTGAATTGTTATCCATTTTTCTAGGAACACATTTACTAACACACGCTTAGAATATTCATTCAAGTAAGAAATTCTCAGATGTATATTTGATGGTATCAGCTTATCAAAACTTGTACTCTACGATAGACTCATTTTTTTGTATTATTTAAATTATAAAATAAATGAAAATAAAATTATTTTACAACTACCATAAAGCCGTGAATTACTGTCCGTACTAAATGTGACACTTGCAGTTTACGAAGTTCTTTTCGTTTCATGTTTTTTCCCCAAGACGAGTAATTTATCAATTAAACATTTAACCATATTCGATTGCTTATATAAATGTGTCATATTCATTTAACTGTAACTAGAACGGCCTCTATGTTTCCTTGTTTATTTTTGTAAAATTTATTGTAAAGACTATTTACATAAGTTTTAATATTTTTAAACTAAATTTCAATCTTGTTTTACCTGAACATACATATACAAATATGCACGCTCAAAATATCTCATCGGCCTTTCAAAAGTTACACTGAAATGAAGTTGTTGCTTTGCAATAAAGAGAAAGCAAATGGAAACAATTAATGATGACTGCCTCAAAACAATCTTTTAACAATACCTAAAATTTTACATCCAAGTTAAAAGTATATAACAATAACTTCGTACAAAATATGTATGAGAATATATATTTGAGAGAATACATGTATAGAATTATTTGAGTAAACAAGTTTTACCTTGTGGTTCGCAGGTCAAAATGTTATCACAAATATTATCCCTTTTATAAGGACATGCATGTTATCTACATTATCTATTTAATTTGTTATCTAAATATGAAGTGCTTTTAAAATAATACTTCGATCATTTTAGCGAAAGTTTCAGTTTGAATCTTTCATGGATATATTTTGTAACGCCACGATATTACTTCCAATTACTGTCAATATTGATTATTTAATTAGTCATTAATAGATTGTCAAATGGACAGAAAGTCACCTAAGGATTATAACTAAGTTATTTTATTCAGATTTATGAATAAAATAAAATTCAGTCCTTAACCTGCCAATTCTAAGGAAAAGGTTCTAACGGTTAATATAATAGTGCTCGTCTTACCGAACCAATTGAGTTCGAGTCCCTAAAATGTTTATATATGAAGATTTGAATAATTTACCTTTTGTAGAACCTATCTGTGTTCAGTCTTTAGACTCCTTACTCGACGCAGATACAATGCAAATGTATGACATTGATAGCTTAAGCTCATTCTCAATTAATTAAACTACCAACATCATATTAAACATTTCATTGCTTATATATGAATCTCCTCAATTCCATTCACTACACTTCAATAATTCTAATATAATCTATATTAGTCACGCTTCATTTATTGGCAGAGATTTTCGGTTCAAACATCATCAATTTAAAAGTCCCTAAAGTGTTAGTTGAAAGGTAAAATATGGTAGTAATTCATACAACTTGTTTTCCCAATATTTTTCTATTGAGACTAATAATTGTATCCTTGATTTTTATGCTTATTTTCTAATTTAATTCTGAATGAAGTATCAGTTTGAATGTTTCTCTAATATATTAGATTCTCTACGAAATAGTTTGTAAGATTATTGAATATTCCTCTGTTTTCTTACTTGCATCAATTGTATTTGTGCCAATTACCATCTACAAAGCACAGAAAGGAAAGTCATTATGATACATTTTTCTATACTGATTTTTAACACGAAAGTCTTTCAGGTTACCAACCGGAAAACCTTTAAATCTATGTCATTCACCTAGTTAATCTGGCAATCCGTGTCTAGTCAGTGTCTGGCTAATGATTTTGGTAAGCTTCTAATCAAATACTCACCTAACTAAATCAGTTTTACTTTCTAAAATATGTTGCAATATTCAAACAAGATAACAATCAAAAAGGAAGTATCTTCTCAATTTATTATGTTTCCTCTACCTTTTGATTCTACCACTTTGATTATGCAATATTGCAGTTTATTGGTAGCAGTGCTTATACGTACAGAAGTAGACAAAATTGCGAACACTTATTGAAATTTTTATATTTTTCAATTATGCATGCTTATAGAAAATTATATGTTTCATTTAATGCGAATATTTATGCATGATTCAAAAGATAATTTAGTGTTAAATTGAAATAAAAGAATGCATTTAAATACTTTTAATATTTAAAAATTTACATTACGTTTATTCTCAAAAAGAAACACGTGTTTGAATGCATTCAGATAGCAATCGGAATTCATAATTTAAATAGCAACTCGTAGTCATTGCTCTAATAATTAATGAATTACTAGCTTTTAATGAACAAACTGAAATTTCTTTGCTATAATACACTTTCATATTTCATTAAGTTTGTTCTGTAAAGAAAAGTAATTATTGTATGCTGTACAAATAGTGTCTACACACACATAAAAAATGCAACATATTTTGACCTCAACAAAAAAAAAATGCGTTAATAATCTTTAATTTCAATATCATGTGGGAAATTTATTTATCACCATGTTTTATATAAGTATTTGTAATGACAAGAAAATTAAATATACAGCTGAATTTTTTGAAATTCTTTGGACTCAGTGCCTAATATTTCCAGCAATATTATCGATAAATAGTGAAAAAGATTATAATATTTAGTAGAATCATCATAATTTAATATTACAAATCATTTAAATTGCGAGACAAAATTTATATAGTCGCAGAACTTACCAGGATTCTTATGTGTTATCCTTCTGCATCAAGTTCTTTAAGCCCTTTTGTCATAGTTCTATTAATATTCTCATCTTATTTTAACATTGATTTTCCGTGATATTTTAATATTTCTCTAATTAACAGTGAACGGGATAAAAGGTTTAACATAAAGGTACATTTAATAAGATTCTGTTCTTCAAATGCTAATTAAAGTTAGTTACAAATATGCAAATTTTTGATGAAGTAGTTTTCATTATTCAAATAAGGTATGCTAATAATCATTTGATTCTTTGTGATTAAATCATGCATGTAAATTTTATTCAGAACCAAACGTATCTTGTCATTTCAAAGCTAATTATACAACATTTTTACCGAATTCTATAAGACTAATAAGCTTAAGACATTTTTGAATTTTGAAATCCTCTATATAAATTTTTCTACAGAAAATATTAGCATTTTAGAGTTATTTATAATCGTCTGTGCAATCAATTGTTCTCATCTGTGTTTAAAAATCCAAAGGCATTTGAGAAAGACATTTATACTCATAATTTTTCTCTCCGTGAAAGGATGTGCCACAATTTCCAAATAAATTTTAACTTTAACTGTTTGTATGTTTGTTCTGTATAAAATTGATCAGTCTAATAAAAACCACAAATCGTGAATTAGAATTTTAAGCCAAAATTCAAAGAGATTGCGCAGTTTGTTGTAACTATCGGTATAAATTATCACAAAATGTGTGTAATAAAACACGAATAACAAAAGTGTCGATTTTTTTTCTTTCGAACAATCACATACCAGTGAAAATTAATATCAGATTAGCACAGTATATGTAAAATTAAATATATATATATATTTAATTATATATATATATATATATATTCTGATAACAAGAATTAATTTATATAAACACAATAAATAGATTATCTAAATATAGAGTGGAAGGAATATAAAATAATAACAAAATACACACTCTAATTAGAAAAACTATAAATTTATACATATTCAATGAGTAACACAGAGCGAATAAAGTTTTTATTTCCTTTTATGAAATATTCTGCTCTAATTTATTGGAAAAGGTAACTGCACTCGCTTTATCATTCCTATTTTCATTATCTTTAGGTTGAAAATGTGCAGAAATTTATCTGTTTTCTTTTCAGAGGAAACGCCTTTTCTGTTTATTACCTAAGACCTTATATCATCAATTTTCCCCTGACTTAACTGTGTTGATCCTACAGCCCCATTCCTTATCCACACAATGGTTTTCATGAGAAAATGCATTTTCGGTTTATTTGGCACAATGTTTTAGAAAATCATTCTTTCTACCCATGTAGTCAAACAACAGAACAAAAGAACAGAAATCCACCAAATTTAATTTTAAACCTTCGCCTTTTGAGAGTTGTCATGCATGACATGCACGCTTATGTCCGGTTCTCGCAAATGTTTAAAATCTTAGACAGGTTACACATCTCTTCCTAAATTTTGTCAAACAAAAGCCTCAGTGTCTTTTTCGCTTTCTTCAGAGCAATTAAGGTCCATGACACGTACAGAAAAAGAAATTTAATAATGTGCTTGTCTCGATGGACGTTCTCTCAAATAGGGGGAGTTTTTACGTAAAGTATAAGTTCCAAAACCATTTGTTTTTATACTTTTATTGGCAATAGAATCCTTCCGAATACGTTTAAGAATGAAAAAAGTTCTGAAAATATTTATTTATTGAGTTATCGAAAAATCTTCATGGCAATTGAAAATAATTGAAAATATTCATGGCAAATATAACTAATTATTATATCACTTCTACTGTAATACAATCAATATTTTTTTAGTCATTGCTACACTATTTCAGACAATAAGTGTATTAAATGGAACAAGTGATATCTTAATTGATTACTTTGCACTTCTCATATGCTCGTTATGAGGCAATTATTACTTGTCCTAGTTTTGAATTTTTACCTACTTATTTTGCACTTAACCTTACTTTAAATTAGAAAGCATCACTTTCAAAAATATATTTCAATCCTCTTATTCAAAGTATTTTCTTATAATTATGTGAAAAGATATTTTGTGCAAATTATTACAAAATATTATTTTCAAATCAAGAGAATTTCACAAGTTTAAATCCTCTCTTTCTCTTTTTTTACTAACATTACAAGATAATAGAAATAAATAAAACTGATTTTGTGAAATGTATTCTGCAGAAACATTTAACATTGAAGTTAATATTCAGATATTTCAGAAAACAGTTCTTTTGAAATTACATTAACCAGTAGGACAATCTTTAAGCCACAATTATCACACACAGACTCGTAATATTTTAATATCATTACAAGAGGATTTTCGGCTGCTGATTAGGCGAAGATTGCGTCAAACGACAATATACTTAGAGAGTACTATTAAAATTAATTTATTGTAGTTGACTTAAATATATAAATATTAAAGAAGAGGTATTTACAATAAGAAATAGAGCTTGTTGGACTTACATTTGCTATGCAAGTATGACATTTTTTTATGCTAGCCGAAAGCTAGAAAAAGTACTTCAATGGCCTTGGACGCGAAGTTCTAGTCGAACTCTTTGGACACCTCTGATATCCTGTCTCTTAGAAAATTTTGTGTGGAGTGAAATTAATCATGTCTCTTCCAAATCCACGTGATACAATCCTTTTTTTCCGAATTGATAGCGATATAAACAATCTCAGTTATTGGTCACTGAGCACCCCAATCGGGAAAGGAAATTGCGCCTCAAAACTGCAGTATCTGGTGAGGTGAGAGGATTGGTTCCCAAGATATCGGAAGCTAAAAGGTCAAGACTTGAACTTAAATTGCATGGGAAACTGAAATGTTTCTTGATCTTTCACGAGTCCAGTTGTCTTTAATGAGGATCTTATCCGGATGTAAGGGAGATCACTAACGAATTTGTTAAGTATGGCCTCAGTAGATTCATAATCCTCTTTACAAAATACTTGCAAACAATTAAGTTTTAAACATGTTTCATTAATTTTATAATGCTTCGGCCTTAAAATCAGTAAATATATTTTAATAAAAGTACTGAAGCTTCTATCACGCGTTAAATATATTGATATATCAATTCAGATATGTAACGACAATTACATTAGAAACTTTCTTTGAAACACAATTTAGTATGCTAGATAAAGAGAACCTCATTAAGAAACATTATAACATTTTATATTAAAACTAAAGGATATTCTGAAGTTTGAAAATTAAAATCTGGATCTCAGTGATATCGCTGAAAGCTTTCTATTTGACATAGTTCTAGAATTAATTTTATAATCAAGCAAAGAAATTTAAATGTTTGATGTCTCAACTAAAATCTGAGTTTCAACTAATTATTTATAATCAATTAAACCTATAATTATGAGTTTGATTACGTATTACATCAGTCTTAACATAATTACAATTTTGTTTAGGTGAAATAAATATATAGTTTTCTTTTATATATTAAGGAAAGAATGATAAAAAATCAAATTGAAATAATATATTCATACATAACAATCATCAATAATTTGAAATTATCATTTGTTTATTGAAGGGGTTAAAAATAATTAAATTTTCGTTAATATTTCGTTAACCTTTGATTTTTATTCTTTACAATAATTACAGAAAAATGTAATAAGTTTCAGCTCAAATAACCAAAGAATTTACTAATTTTAAAGGTTATTTAGATCCGTTTGTGAATATCAGGATTATTATGCAGTATTTGATTTGATTGTTTATTAATGTCGTAATAAAAAGTAACACGAGGGCTTCTGATGATGCATCTCTTAATGTTTAACTTCGGTCAATTGAAAAGGACGACACCTGAGCTGGCCCCTCCCTCCCCAAACTTCCACACTAAACAATAGAAGGACTTCGAATCTCGATCAGACTTAACGCGCATCAGCCTCGCAACACGGGAAGGGGTCGTCACAATAGAGCCGCAGTGTAGTGAAGTTGATGGGATAATGTATATATCAGGACTCGAACACGCTACTCGACGAAAACAACGCCGGCCACGAATCCACGATCATGACCAATAAGCTGCCACAGTGTAACGCATTAGGAAAATTATATACAGTAATATTTTCTAAATATTTTTAAATAAAATACTGTAAGTAATATATATCATCATTCAACATTTTTTTTGTCATATTTTCAACTATTATGTAAATATTTTTTTTTACGTAATTGTAATATTATTGTGCGCTACGGTGTTTCCAAATCTTACAAATGAACTTTATAAAAATCATTAAAATCAATTAGAAAATTTTCCTTAAAATAATAAAGTTAAAAGTTTTAAATATATATTGTCACAAAACAAATTCATCCATTAATTACTCTTAAAATATATATTAGTGACAAGCACTTTAATATAACAATTAAATAAGATCAATGTGACTAACTTTAGAAATCTAAATTTTAAAATGATAATGGAGGTGTTTTAAGCATGTGAGAATATTAAACATTTCATAATACTTTTATTTAAAAAAAATTTTGTTTACTATTAAATTACATTCGCGGTATACGTGCATCACTACACTAGATTTATTACCCCCCTTAAGGTATAAATCCTTTGGCATTCTTTTTACAATAGGTTACTCTTTCTGCACTAGATAATGCAAAATCTAAATTGTGTTGTCATCCAAGCAACGTAGAAATGCAGAATCATGAATTATTAATAAACTGCCTGCAGCAGTCCTAACGAGTAAGATCTGCATTCTGCATGGAATTAGGAACATCAAAATTTTCTTCACTGCTCCTGTCTCAAAGCATCAGATCATTATGAAATTTTATGCTACTGTATCATCGTCTTACACTGTGAATTTACGCGCATTTAAGATCCATACTAATAATCCAGTTACAAAATGCAGACAGTATCGGTTTCACCTACTTTTCTTACAAAGCAATTTCTTAAAAAAAATAGTTCATAATCCTGATGAAAATATCCAGTTATATGCATAAAACTAATTTTTCATATTGATTTCCTAATCTTATTAAAATATCCTGGAAGGTAATTGATTTATCCTCATTAGAGCTCTTACTAATGCATTATGCATAACAGCACTTGTGCTGGGTGAACACATCATTCATCTTTTACCTTTTTGGTCTGATAGTTCGGATGCTTTTTAAAACAAAATTGAAATATGTGACAGAAAAAATGCACTATTTTATTTACTCCATTGTCTGCTTTCTTTATTTCATGCTTTCATTTTATACAATCACTAAGTTGAATTGTATAGCAGAACTCATTAAATAAATTACTTTTATTCTAAGCGTATTTTTGAAATGAAGAATAGTTCAAATACTTTAAAATATATTAGTATTGAAAGTTTAAATAGCATTAAAAAATTTCTCTCTCTCTCTCTCAATTGCAATATAATAATCATTTCAAATATTTAAAAGAAATCAATATCAATGCTTTAAAATATTTATATAAAATATTTACAGCAATCTATAGATGCATTATGTACATATATAAAGAGTATTGCAAGTAATAAAAGTTCAGAAACATTCCTAATTATAAATACAAACAGACATCTGAAACAAATCACTACTTAGTAATGTATAGTTCTAAGTATTACCATCTAAGTAATTAAATACAATTTATAAAATATTCTCAATCTACTTATTACCTACATAAAATGCTCTCTGATTACTTAATATATAACAAAAGAAAACTTTTGTTATTCATTTACCTTCTTTTATTTTTTCTACATTTTCAAATGACAAAAGGGGGGGGGGGCGGGTGGCGGGGCGGGGAAAATCTCCAAACGTATATCCACCTTAATTATTCATACACCAATTTCAAAGAAATAAAATCTGAAAAATAATGGTGACCGACTTTTTGACCTGAGTTTATGTATTTTACATATAAAATATGTACTAATATTCATTAAAATTTAAAAGTACCTAATGTGTGAGACAAGAAAATTCAACTGTTACTTTCACATCTTCGAAAAATTGATTAGAACACTATCACATCTAAACCCTGTATAACAGACACAAAATACTAAGGTAACTTTATATGTTTCTATAACTTTCAAATATTTTTCTCTCTCGTTTTATAATTGTTAAATAAGCTACTGTTTGCAAACGGCAGCGAACATAATCTGTTATTTGTTTTAAAATAAACATCTATTATATTTTTGCTAACTTTATTTGCAGCGTTAATACTACGTACAACTTTTTGCACGTAATCATTAGGTCACGAAATAACTAGAGATTATTACGCGTGTTGCACAGCTAGCTTATTTTAAATTTTCTCCTTTGCATTTTAGCAAAAGTTTTAAATTAAGGCACACTAGGATGAAGAACTGCGTGCTATAGTCATTTAAAAGAACTTTAATCAGTTTAAAACAGATGTAGGTGTAAATAAACTAACAACAAACATTTAGTTAGATAATGCAAGTAAGTGTGTAGCAAAATATATTACATTTACCTATATCACATAGCAAATCAGCATGGAAAAAAAACATTGCTTAAGGTTATACATATTGTTACTCATTAATAGAAAATCTTGAGTTAAATATACATAAAAATCAAGTTAAGAAATTGTTTACGATCTAATCAGAGTTGTTCTATTGTTAATACAAAAAGAAATGTGTTAAATAAAATAATAATAGTAATTTACGTTACATTGTGATGAATTTTTATTCTTTTTTGATGTATTAAGTGAGCTAATTCATAACAAAAAGAATATTCACATAAACTGTTCGTCTAAAAAAGGAAATACTTGTCATAAATTTATTTAGAAAGAAAAAGGCATTTCTTTCCCATATATATACATATACATACATATATATATATATATATATATATATATATATATATATTCATTTTGAAGTGCACTTTAATAAATTAAGAAAAGTATTGATATTCATTAAATTTATTAATGGAGTCCTATAATACACAAAGAAATACAAAATGCATCGAAATCCTTAAAGGAATATGATATAAAATATTAAAGTTAATAAACATTTATTTACAAAACACATTTCAAACAAAAATATAGAAATTGATAGACCTTTCTTAAATCACGTAAAGAAAAAGAAATAAAATAAAATATTTAAGAAATTAGTATGAGCTAAAAATGTCACACAAGTAGTTATTTTTCTTTATTCACTAAATAGTCAAGTGTGGGGTTCTTATCGGAATGTATTACTGTTTGGTATTATCACGCAATAATATAGAAATTCACGAAAGAAACCTTTTTTTTTTTATTGTTTGAACTAAATAGGTAAGATCTTAAGATTTTAAAATTTGCAAAGTAATTCTATTAAATTCGAAATTCTACTAAAAGTTCTTATAATCATAATCTATTAGATTATTATCTCTAAGGTGAAATGAAGAGTTATAAAAATTCGTCTCAAAGTAAAGAACTTTCCTTACCTTCTATGAAAACAATCGAAAATATTACAGTTGACACATGTACCTTGTTTTCGATAAAAAAAATCATTAATTATTCTAAATATTTTTATTATATTTTTAAAAGCGGTATATGTTAGTCCTATGTGTATTATGTAACAATACTTTTTGTTAAAAGCAAATTTCTTACATCCTTTGAACTTTTCTCTTGTAAATCTTTATCCCAATTGAAAAGTATTTTCAGAGTTCCTTGGGAATAAATATCGACAATAAGATTTTTCGTATTGATTTTACAATAGCACTTAAGCTGATCAATATTCTTCTCATTTATTCAAGACTTCAGCAAGAATAGAGTATCTAAAATTCAAACCTTGAATCAAGAATAGCAAATGCGCAACGAGATGAAATGGTTATCTTCCATTAAGCTATTCTTAAGAATCTTTATTTAATAAGATTGCAATATATGAAATGAAAAACAGTTATTTTGAGGAAATTTACATATAAACAATGAACATTTCGACATATTTTCTATTGAATCCTATTTGTACCTATACAAAATTTCATGTGACATACTTTTTATTTATCTTTCACATACTAAATTCATTCTTGATTTTCTAATGATTAATCAAAAACTATTAAAAAATCATATCTCTTACTATTTCTAGATTTTTTTATATATTTTTTGCTAAAAATATCACCACTAAATATTCAGTATTGTAAAAATTCAGCTTCCTTTATTTTCTTAATACAAGTTTTATTAATTCAAAATTATTTACACCTGACATTAATTACATTTTTTATTAAATTATAAATATCCTATTTTAATATATCACTCCAGAATATTTAAACATAAGGCTGAAAAAAGTATTAATGATATTATTGTAAGAGATAAATTATGCAAGTATTAATAAAGTTTTCATTTCATTCTTAAATTATATATATATATATATATATATATATATATATATATATATAT
>BMAW01068237.1:970656-987824 GCA_019974015.1 Nephila pilipes
TCGTCATCATATTTGACTCCCTGCTCAGGGCGGGCAAGGCCTTCTTTTGAATAATCATCCAAGATAACCTGCCTTTTACCTTGCTCTGCAAGCTCCTTTCTCCATTGCTTACATGTTTAATATGTTTCCAAGTAAATTTGTTTCTCATTTAATTCCTTTGTAATGTCTTACTATTTTATTTGATTTATGTATTTATGAATACAAAAATAATTTAAATGTTTTCTTCTTATTGTATTCATTTCTATAATCTATAGAAAATTAATTAGTATGCTTTCTTAGTGTAACTATTAAACTTTTCTTTGTATTTTAATAATTGCTTCTACACTATTTTACAGCGACCTTGTCACTTATAGTCTTCTTGGGGAGTTTTCACTCCTCAACAGTTATTTGTATTGAGGGCTTCTTCCGAAGAAGAGAACGGAAACACGCAAATTAGGATTGATATGTGTATATATAGTGTAGGCTTTCAAGAGAGAGTTAGGCAGAGGGGGAAAGCGGGGATAGAGAGATAGGATAGATTTCTATTTGAATTGTTCTGTAGATTTGGACCTGAACTGTCAATAAAGTAAATTGTTTTAGAGATGTCGACCCTTCCTTCCCAACCGTCCGATCACTTGTCATTACATTGGCGCCCAACTTACCCAAACCCTGAAATAGGAGTCGGTTCGAAATTTAGAGTATTACCTGAAATTTTTTTTCCGGAAAGGAAAACGTGTCGGAATTTTTGGATAGTATAGAGAATAAGTTGCTGTATTTTGAGATTCCCACAAATTTAGCTTGTGCTTACTTAAAGGGTCATCTTATTGGAAAAGCAAGAGACTGGTTTTCGGTTATAGGTTCTTCGTAAGTGACTGGAACGGCAACAGACTTTGCACAATTAAAACAGGCATTAACAAACAGTTTTCCGGTGATCAGAAATAGGTCGGAATTAGAGGCTGAGTTTTACTCGTCGCACCAAGTTAGAAGTCAGGCACCGTCAGATTTTGTTTATAAATTATTGAAGATACAGAAAATCCTTAATTTTGAAATAACTGAAGAAAACCTAGTGAATCATATCATTATGAGATTATCCCCTCAGGTAATGGATTATGTAGAAGTTCGAAACCCGACAACAAAGATCCAACTAGTACAATTTGTAGAAAAGTATGAGGAACGACATGGGTATAAGGAAACCCTGGGTTCGAGCAATAATGGCTGAATAAAGGAATGGGATTCGAGTAGAAAGTTTCCCAACAGTCGTTTCGAAGGAAACTGTCGGAATAGAAGGGTTGATTATAGGCAGAATGACGCGTGGTTAACTAATGTGGATTCGAATAATTTTAGATATCGAGGAAATGCAGGAAATCAGGGGTTCGAGAACAGAATTCGGAATGATCGTGGTGATCATAGATTCGATAGACGTAGGAGTCTCGATGATTTTTCAGATGGAGAATCAAGTAATGATTATACTGGAGGGGATAGAAGAAATGTTCAAAATTTCGGTTCGTATAGACATCGCCATAAGCGCGATATGGCTCTTGATCCACATAACGCAAGGCAAACTAGTGATATGCAATGCCAGAATATCACTAACCGTAGTGTTAATCGTAACCAAAGTTTTGAGCACTCACGAACAAATTTAAATTTAATGTATATAAAATCAGCAGAGACTTGCAAACAACTTGAGAGAGAATTTGAAGGTGTTGTTAAAGCCTTTCGGAGTCGAATACAAACTATGTTAAGGAGGTCTAAGATATTACAGAAGTGGACCCAAGGCTTAGTAAATGATCAATATATTAAACACAGTTGTCCTTTTGCCTCTAGTAGTAATTCTAGGAGTAACTTTAGTCACTCTGTTGGAAGGGGTGCGAGCACCAGTTATTATAAAAAGCCGTCTAATCAATATGGTCCAGGGATCCCAGTGAAGCTAGGAGAAGACTTAGTGTGTGGTAATATTGAGAAATTGTGTGAAGAGACTAGGTGGAATACAAAGATTCAACAGGATAGATGGGTAAAATATTATAATAAGGGAACACGGGAAGTTAATGTTAAGGTAAAGGATTTAGTGTTGGTGCAAACACATCCTATGAGATCGGCGAGCAAGAGGATGGCGAGTAAGTTTAAACATAAATTTGAAGGCCCATATGAGGTGATGAAGGTTGAGAACAACAATGTGGTTATTTGGAAAGGGGTAAATCGATAACGGTGAATGTGTGTGTAGATCAGGTACGGATTTATCACCCAAGAGTAAGGGATGAAGGTGTTGTGGAGACAGACGAATTGGATGGTGAAAGGTCTAGGGTAGAAAGTGAGTATAGCAAAGGTCTAGCCAGGGAAAGTTCTAAAAAAGAAAAATGGCGAGGAAAGATAATAATGAGTGAAGGGTCGACAGAATCTTGCAATGATCACGAGGGTCGGCATCAGAGTAAAGGGAGGCTACTAGGGAGAATGAACGGACAAAAACGTCCAGGAATAAGAAAGATAACCAGTAGAGAAACAGCTGACGAAAGTGGAGTCCTGTCCAGAAGGTCCAGTCCAGGTCTACCTCGAGGAGCGACAGACAACCACAGACAAGTCCTGCCTGGGAGGTCAAGTCCTTATCAGCTTGGCAACAGACGACATATCAAGGAAGGGCAAGAGAAGGAGGTCAAGTCCGTATCCCCTACGCAACAGATTTAACATCGAGAGGCAAGCGTCAACAAAAAAGAAAAAGTCCATATCTGACAAGAGCCGGAGGAGTAGAAACCGCGAGTAGCAGAATTAGATTTCGGCCCTACAAATGACTCAACAAGGAAGATTGTAAAAATGAAAATGTTTATAAAAACTTTAAAATTGTTAGTTGTTTAAGTATATTAACATTTATTAACGTAATTTCTATCGGGATGTTAAGACCCTCAAATAAATCACGTTTTCTTCACGGAGGGGATTGTGATGGGTCTATCAACGACCTTGTCACTGATAGTCCTCTTGGGGAGTTTTCACTCCTCAACAGTTACTTGTATTGAGGGCTTCCTCCGAAGAAGAGAACGGAAACATGCAAATTAGGATTGATATGTGTATATATAGTGTATATATGTGTATATATAGAGTTAGGCAGAGGGGGAAAGCGAGATAGGATAGATTTTTATTTGAATTGTTCTGTAGATTTGTACCTGAGCTGCCAATAAAGTAAATTGTTTTAGAGATGTCGACCCTTCCTTCCCAACCGTCCGATCACTTGTCATTACAATATATATATATATATATATATATATATATATATATATATATAGCGAAGTGTACCATACTATAGGACTTCTTTGTAAAATGAAATAGGATCACTGGATAATACTACCGTGAATTACTTCCGTAATTTCCCATTCGTAATAATATCCCATTTCCTATTCCTTACAAGGGTGTTTTTTGAGCTACTCTAATATATATCTTCCAAAATCTCCAAAGGCTTCAAAAATTTCTATTTTATTTCAGTGATGTATTAGTCACGATCAGCAGATTCATCAAACTTTAGGTTAAGGTCAACGTATACATTATGGGAAACGTTAAGAAGAACCAAATGATTTAAAGCATTGTAAATATGTGTGTGCACTAAGTAATAGTTTACAATAAAGTAGTACAAGAGACAAGTCATTAAAGAAAATACATCAATAAATATCAGGAATGTATGCTTATGATAAATTATCGGTAAACTAAAAAAGAAGTTTAAATCGACATTCTAAAAACCACGCAACGTTTTCTTATTAATTCATAAGTAAACGGCTTACTAACTCTTTTCATCTCAAAATATGGTTGAATAATGATAATTCTAACTGCTTCATTTTCCTTTTCTAAAAAAATAGGATTTGCTTCTAATTAGATTGGATAATTCGATATGTTCATTGATACATGCATTATATATACATATAACGTATATGATTTTCATAAATTTTGATGGATTTTTAATTTTTAATTGATAAATCATTTATGATTCAAAATTTATAATTTTATCCAAAAATAGCAAAAATGTGAAGCAGAAAGCATAAATCTATGTTATATCATAATGGGAAAGTTATGTATAAAAACATGTCAGAAAATATTATACTTGAAGCATTTTCACATTATAGTATATCAAGATAAAAACGTTCTAATAATATAATAATAATAAATATATATAGTATGTCTAGATAAAATGTTCTCTATTAAAGCCAGAGCTTTCAAAACATTATATTAAAAATATCATGTTTTTATTATAAATATCATGTCTTACCCATTTTAGTCATAAGCTTCAAAAGAATTATTTAATTCTCTTTTTAACTTACACTAAAAATAAAATCAAGCTTTTAATTCCCATTTCTTATTAACATTAAATTAAAAAATATATATTTCAAAGATTGTTATATATTTTATAGATAAATGTAACATAAACTCAGTTTCTGTAAAAGTTGAAAAGATTATAGCTTCACCATGTTTTTCTTTTCTTATCTAAAATTAGCTAAAATGGTTCTTTTGTTAAACAAGATGGTCTAAAATAACCGATAAAAACATGACGTAAAAGAATGAAAAAAAACTATTACTATTCCATTCACAAAATTCCTTTTTTTTTTCTTTCTTTCTTTGGCAGTATGACAAGACTGTATGAATATTGAAAACATTTCAGTATGTTTCCTTTCTTCAACAATAGTCACGCAAAGCGTCTGATCCCCGAAGCAACACGTAACACTCATAAAGTCAGCGAAGAATAGTCGTTTTCCGTCCAGTAAAATCCTGTGGGAAATAACACGTCCAGCACTTTTATTTTATTTCTAAAGAAAGAGAATATTACCCGGCGCCTTTTATCGTAACAGCAGAATAAACTGTTTGCATAAAATTACTTGACCCATCAAATTAGTTGCACCCTTCCAACATGGTCGAAGTGAGAAAGAACATACTTTGATATTCATTGCCTAGAGAATGAAATTTACGATATTTTCGAAAGAGCAGCGGGGATTTTGGTTTTTATATGAACCGTTATCCTAGACTGGGAACTAATTTGCTTAAAAAAAAAAAAGAAACTTCGCTTTAACATTAAAACAGGCTTTTTCTAATGGTTAATTAAGAAAAACCTCTTTACTTTTATAATTACTTATATCTTGAAATTGCTTTTAATAACATGGACAAAAGGGGGAAATAATTACTACGAACGATATTTTTTCAAAGATCAAGACATTTGAGTTTAGATTTTCCATAACCTGAGTACTTCATTGGATATTATTAATAACAAATTTATGGCACAAAGCCAATAAATAATCCCAGTAGCGATAATTGATATTATGTATGTTATTCCATTTTTCTATGATCTGGTGTGTGTGCCCACATGTCACGCATCGTTCCCCATATCATAATTACCTTATATTATTCGAAAAAGGAAGCAATTATTTGATAGGCATATTTTTTTCTATTGCTTTTAATTCCATTGTTATAAATTGTGTTGTGTGCGAGTGAGTGCGTGCATAATGGTTAGAACAAATATTCAGACATCTATAATATTTCTGAAACTGTGTGTATGTGTGTGTACATATACATATATATACGTATATATAATACACACATACACACATATATATATTAGATACACTATTTTGTACTTCAAGTAATTATATATTTTTATATCTCAGTTTCTCATCAAATCCCTAAAGCGGCTCCATCTTCATTTTAAGTGTAATAAAGGTTTGTTTTCGTCTTGATTTTTCTACCATTCTACAAGTAAAAAACTTTATTTATGTAAAAGACGAAAAACAGTAAATTCACCCTTTTCGAGACCAAATTCCATGTTCTCAACATGAAATTAACCGACTTCGTTACCCACATCACCGAATTCGAGAACTGACTGACCAGAGAATTGAAAAGTTTTTACAATGGTAATGCCTTTACTTAACCAAAGACAAGCGGTAATCTAACAATAGAAGTAGCCGTTGTTTATTTTGTTTACTCTAACAAAAAACAAGAAAAAATCTAGGTCCAAGAAGAGAAACTTTTCGTTTTAAGCTATTTTTGTTTCGCTTTAAGAGAAAAAAAAATGCATGAAATTACATAGTATTTTTTGTTGAGACCTCAGTATTATTTCAAGTTAACCGTTTTCATGTAAAACATTTTCCGCAGTAAATTAAATTAATTGAGGCATCTAAAACGATCATTTAAGCGTTGTCAAAATTACGCCTTATAATTTAATTGCATTGTACTGATAATGAAGAATATTTGAAAATTTTATTCACACACAGAAAGAAAACAAATAAAACCAACCCTTAGCTATCTATTAAATTAGACCTTTTAATTTCGAATATTGTGTACCTTGTACTGCTCTCACAATGCAACAAAATCTAAAATAGTTTCCTTCTGCTATTTAAAACTCATAATTGGCATTTGAAATTAAGGAATGCGGGTATGTGGGCTGATTTGGGTTTAGTCGTATAGCCCTCGATCAATCTCGAACTAAAATTCTGAAGACGCAATATTTTAAATAAGGGTACCACACTCCAGTGACCTAAAATAAAGTTTGAATGCATCTAGACAATCATAATGTTTATCAAACACTTTAGAGAGAGAAAATGTGGTCCCAACTCGTTTAAATAATCGATCTGAATCGCCAGATCGTGACATTTAAATTTGGTTCATTAACTAAGGAAACAAAACTGAAGACAGAATCAATTTATTTGCTTCATATTAAGCTATAATGGACTAAATAAAGGAGGATTATGGCCCACATAGGAATAATTATGTTTTATTAAGAATAAATATGTACTTGAACAGCAACCACTTGTCCTAAATGGGGTATTAATACTGATTCACATCGTATAACATGTCTTTCAGGTTTTATAAAGTAATATCAGATTCTGAATAGTCCATGATTGTAACGTGTAATTGTCTAACTATATTTGAGGAAATTTGTAAGCATTTTTAAAGATAGTATCTTAAGTATTACAATGCTGATAAAATTTTTCCACATGTTTAAACCAAGAATTTACATCCATCTTTTGTTTAATTTACAGATCTCAGTTTTTGATAATGGATTAATTGTATTTTAATGCCTTCATCTGTGGTTGAACTTCCACAAAAATAGTTTATATCCTAGATAAGATTTCAATTTGGATTCACCTCAATTTATGAGAAAAGGCTCGCTATATTCTGTAAAGAAAAGATGCTGTAGCAAAAATACCGAGGAATGACAAAAAAAATTAATATATTTTTGTTCTAAGTAGGTCTTTCTCTGTTTTTTTCCTTGTTATTTTTTTTTATTAATTCATAATTGACATAATATTCAGATCAAACTTTGATGCTAAAAAATAGAGAGGAGCATACATACATGCATTACTGTAAATAATAAGATACGCGTATATAGATCTCTTACTAAAAATAAGTTATGGTGAGAAAACTAATTAGCTACTCATATCTGCAAAAAGAAATGTTTTTCCCCAGCTCCATGGAATATTTTTGCTGAATTATATGTTTTAAAGCATGATTAATCAAAAACTGAACTCCATCCTCACACGTACAACTGTTTTGCAAAATAAGAAAGATTTACAAAAAAAATATAGAGTAATTAAAAAATCCCTATTTTATTCCTTTGAACTATATATATTAATTCTTATAATTAATCGTAAACTGTGGCGTAAAACTCCCCATTTTATGTTCTCTCTTTTTTTTCTGATGAAGCCCTTTCTTCTTCTCTTTGATGCTTTTCCGAAATCGCTTTCGCTTTCCAACTTTGGTTTCTCGCTTGAGTATCCAACTGTAGTCAGCTAGCATATACTGACGTCACATCTTCCTTGGTAGCGTCTCTCGATATCACGAACATCCTAGTGAAATCTTTCACCTTGCTCTTCTCTGTAAGCTCCCAAATTTTCAAGAAAATAGTCCATATGTGAAAATAGGAAATGAGCTACTAAGCTTATCTTGCACTTTGAGGTTTATAATCAGCTAGTATGCGTTGTACATTGAGTTTGCTGTCAGGGCTTTTAGTATTCCCATAAAAACTTGCGCATTACATTCTTGAAGGAGTCTCACGCTTCTCATTTTTTTACTTTTCTCCTATAGTTTAGAAAAAGTGGGGATTAGGTAAAAGTTTGCGAATGTAGGAACCAGTATAAACTCTTTTCTTTCAACTTGACTTCAGACAGTTTCGGGAACTTGGAACACAGATATTTGAAACATTCCCTATCTTTTGGTAGTGATTTAACAAACTGCTTCATGTGCCCCAGTTTAATATGAAAAGGTGGAAATAAAGCATTTTTAGGGCAACCAAGGTCGTATCAATGATTTTTTTTTCGTCGACGCTAAAGTGTCTTAATGTTATCAGTCCTTTTTTGTCCAAAGTTGTTCTATGGTTTTACTGTCCCATAAGCATAGAAAGAAGGGATATTTTGTATAACCTGCCAGTAGACCCAACAATATGGTTAGTAATTTGAAGTCTCCACAAATTATCCGTTGATGCATGCTCTTGAGATTCGATTTTCTCAAGAATCATAGCCAGTTCATTCTAGTTTTCTTTCATGTGCCCCAAGTGTACCATAGGAAAAGATGCAGTAAGACTACGTTTTGATTAATCAATGAATAGACTCCACTCGGAAGAATCATATTCTGCAAAAAACTTCATTAGCCATTGAACATTATTGTAAAAAAATATATTTCCCTGTTTGGCGAAAAACTGAGTACTCTTTAGCTTGATGCTTGTGCCACGAATATAAGATCCTAGGTAATAGCAAGTTTTTGATTTTTAGTCTTGATCCTAGCAATTCGGTTGCATCTTTAGAAAGATCTAAGTATATAACTAGATCACTGAGTTCCCTTGAGTAAAATTTTGAAGTCCCTCATCAAAAGAAAAATATGAGCTAGATTCGTTCTACTGAGGTAATACGTCTCCGTCCTTCGATTCACTCAGGGTGTTATCCAAATTAGAAAGTGCCAGTGGAACTTATATTTCAGAGCTGTGGGACACTGGACGAATAGCTGAGTCAGGGTTAGGGTAAGATATTTTCTTCTTATTTTCATATTAAATCCTTTTACATCTACCGAACAGAAATAGCAATTAGTAGTGTGGTTTTTCTGGTCATGCCATATCATAAGAGTACAGAACGAAATGAATTTTTCTCACCATTAAACCACAACTGAAGATCCTTTTTGCATCTTCTGCACACCTTATGAGTAACCCATACTTTGTCTTAATCTCCAAGTTTCAATCCGATGAAAGCCATATAAACTTTCTTCACAAAATCTCTTACATTTCTTTGTTGACTTTTTATCGTGTATTCACCACAAATAACACAAAAGTTGTCCAGAGAAATAACACAACCTCTTGGATCCATAATCCGGGAATAAAAACACGAGTACAGTAACGTTTGAATGCCGGATGCAAACTGAGTGGGGCTTTACATATTAAGCAAGATATTGAAGTTATTTAGCTTGATGAGACATGATCTAATCTAACAGCAGGTTTATTTATACTTATACCAGAGAACACGTTGAAATATGCTTGACCCAGCCAGTAATACATCTCATCATTCGCTATAAACTAATTAAAGCTGTTTGGATATCATAATCTAACTTTCCTCCTAACGACAAAACTATTTTACCCCCTCCTCTTTCCACTTCTCTTCCCACCATTCTTCTAATTTTCTTTCGTTTGCAGTCGAGTCCAACTATAATTAATAAAATTAATATGAGAATTCACGTTTTTGCGGAGACTTTATTAAATAAAAAATAGAACATTAGATAATGTTAATAGAAATAATAAAGGAGTTAAATAGAAATTTTCACTCCAAATGAAACAAAAAACTTCAATTTTACAAAATAACTTGACTTGAGGGAATTTTTAGTACTTTTTTCCAATTTTATTAAGTTAAACTAAATGAGAAAAAGTCAAAATAATCCTATGATTTTTTTTTAGTTGCAGACATGTACTATTATCAGACTTTACAACCTTATGGATTAAACGTTATGTATTTTAATAAAAATATTTTACGAAGTGTTAAACAAAATAATAATTTAAAAAAATATTATGAGAACGATATTAGCTATTTATATTTAGACAGAAACGGTTGAACTATTTTATTATAATTACGATTTATATATATATATATATATTGTTTCGAAAAAATTTTCGTCTCTTCGGGCGTGTGCGGGGAGTGAAAAACAAGTCCAACTCGGAGAATAATGACAAATGACGCTTTATTCATAAGTCTTCAGGGCAACACAAATGTAGCACAGCCTGGACATTAACAGAATACAAATACACAGTGACACAGAAACAAGGTACATTTTTACGGACAGTCACAATTACTTCAGCAACGCTAAGTTCACCAGCTTATTACTCCTCACTGCGGACAGCATCCGCAGTAATATTCTGCACTTCCAGGACAAGATCCTACAAATTTCAGCAGATACTCGTTGCTTCATCGCAAATTCACCCTGCACGCTCCACTTCAAGTGCCGACAGCTTTTAGCCGATCCCCCAATCGATCTTCACAACAGCGATTCCAAAGACAGACCCCGACAGTTCCTCCAGACTCAGGCCAAACCTGCAGTAGATTCACTCAACCACGATTCCCTGATTGGTTTACAAAGGAGACTCCACAGACAAACTGATCGGATATAAAGATCGATTGTTCCTACGAATTCATCCATAGACATTAGCTCTGGGAGTATTGATACCTATTCCGTCCAGGTGTGAAGTCATGCTGAAAATTCACGAAAAGTCCGTAACTTTCTTCCTGTTTGATTTTTCGCTTAGGTTTCAGCACCTTCGAGTACTTTCCATTTGTCACAAAAGTCGTCAAATCCTTCGCCAAGGTGATGGGGTCAATGCTTGAACTCTCTTTAGAAAAAATGTGACATCTCTGTAAATCCACCACTTCCTTCATGAGAGAAACGCTGCAGGGAAGGGTTAAATCATGTTAATATATATATATATATATATATTTATCATGTTAATATATATATATATATATTTATCATGTTAATATATATATATATATTTATCATGTTAATATATATATATATATATATATATTAACAAAAAAACTTTACTGTAACATTTGCCTCTAGCTTCCTTTGCGTTTAACCGATCGAGATGAGATTTCAAAAATATAGGAGATTTGCGCTCCAGATTTTGTGAATTTTAATACTGTGGCGCTTATGGTTACGGTTATAGTAACAGAAACTCAAAATTTTTCGAATGCCAACGCCTACTTTTCCCGCCGCAAAATGTTCAGCGCATGCGAAAACCTTAAAAAACGATGGAACTAAATTTATACTCCCAAAAATAGACGTGTTTTGCTCATACAAAAAACAGTTCTTCAGGGCAAAGACACCAATCACTGATGACAACACATATCAGACAAAAGAGTACATTGATATAGATCAAACATTTTCCACATAAATGCCATCACAGCCAATAACGCATTGTATGTGGGGAACGGTGAATAATAATGCTGAACACAACATGGTATGAGGGATGTTTGCAAAATCTCACACTTTATATAATCTTATAAATCAGACAAAGTTTATGAATTGCACATGTGAACACTGGATTTGATATATCCCCAAAAACAGAAATCCATAGGAATCAGATCGTGGAGACCACGAAAACGAAAATGGCGTGAAATGATGCGATCACCAGAATACTGTTCTAGGACCCTTAGAACAAGCTTCACTATATGCGGAGGTGCACCATTTTGCATCCAATCGATGTCAATTAGTGCATTCCGATGAAGCAATTCTAGTTTTACATAATTTTACTGATGGCTGTATAGTGAGAAATTGTTACAGATCATGTTATACAGCCCATTGGTGGCGCTTCCTCAAAGAAGTACGGGCAGAGAACAACTGTCCCTGTAATGCTGCACTACACAGTAACTTTAGCGTCAAATAAAGGTACTGGTACCTCAGCGTGAAGATTCGTGTTTGCCCAGTTCACACAGTTTTTGGTGTTCACCTTGCCATTTAAGTTGAAATGCGCCTCATCTGTCCATAGTATGCGAAGTGGCCAATCGTTATTATCATCATATCGTATTAGAAATTCATTTGCAAAGTTGATAAGTAGTTGTTGGTTCCCTTGCTGCAACATCTGGACACGCTAGTACCTGTATGGAAACATACAAAGTACAGAACGCTGTAGCTTTAGGACCATTGTTTTCAATATATCCAACACACGAGCTGTGCCTCTTGCGGTTTGCATGTCAAAGTCACTAAGCGATGCACTTCCAAAACAACGTCCTCAGAAACAACTGGCCATCTGGATCATGGTTTATCTCAGGTGCTGCCCGTCTCTCTCTCTCGCTCTCGCTCTTCGAATATCTTCATCAAATCACGCAGACCTTGCGAAGTACATGGATCATGTCTTTGGAGATGATTTCGGCTATCAATTTATTTAAACAAATACTATACCCAAGGCTTCCTCAGCATTCATCCCATTTTGATAAAACAGTTTTATCAATTCACCACGAAATGTCCCATGCAGAGTCACTTAGTCGGCATGTGCGAGCTCACGACTGTCAGTATTTTCACTTTAGTTTCTTTTAGCTTTTCAGAACTTTTTTTTGTATAAGCATTACACGTCCGTTTTTGGGAATATAAATTTCGTTCCAACGCTATTTAGGGTTTTCGCATGCGCTGAACATTTTGTGACGGGAAAAAGTACTCGTTGCCGTTTGAAAATTTCGAGTTTTTGTTACTATAACTATAAACGTGAGCACCACAGTGTTGCCATGCACAGAATCTCGAGCGCAAATATAACTATATTTGAAATCTCATCTCGATCGTTTATGCGGAATAGATGCTAGAAGTGCAGATGTTGGCAAAGTTTTTCATGACCACTCTGCATATATATATATATATATATTGAAGAGAGAGAAAGAGGAAAATTACTTCGTCTATACTCATATTTTTGGCCATAAATTTTAATTTCAAAAAATAACATATATTACATAAAATAAGTAATATTTCACTTACATCTGCACTATAAACACACTTTTAAAAGGAAATTATTAAATATCATTTTTATGATAATCAATAATTTTCTTTTAAAAGTGTGTTAAATGATATATGATAGTTATCAAATGCAATAACAATTGTATTGTACATTTTTTTCATTACTAAAGCTCTCTATCTCTTTCTAACGACTTTAATTACAGTTACGAACAGTTGTAACAAGCACTGGTGAATCTGAATGTACGTTTGAGAATTTATAAACTCAAAGTTTTCATTTGTTGTTATATCATTTCTCACTCGGGAGATATACATTACTTACGTTTAGAATAAACACAGAAACATACATTTAGAACGAAAAATAACAATTCTCATTCTAAATTATTAATATATTTCACTTCTCCCTTTACATATTGTTATCCATAGATTTTAATTAGGTTGTTCACATTAAGGAAAAGAATCTCATAATTATTTTCTAAACATTTCAAACTGTATATTGTAAAAATTAATAACACCAAGTACAATAATATACATTTCCGGATATTTAAATGTATCATAGCAACCAATTTAGGAACAGTAAATAGAACTTATATGCTTTCAAAAATTATTAAATACCTCTATGAAATAGTAATGTTTTCTCAGCATTATTAAAAACTTTTCCTTTCTAATATTGGAATGGTACTTATTATGTATATTTAAAAAGAGAAACTTCATATAAAATTTATACACCTACAGTTTATTTATTTTTCACAAAATTTTTCCTATAAAAGGATTATGCATTCTATGTAATTTCATTTATGTAATTATTATTTTTGCGCAATATATTTTTTTTTCTTCTTTTCTGCATTTCTTAACAATAGAATTATCTTTTGAACAGTCACATATAATTTTTAACGGTTTGACATACTATCAAAATAACTTTTTAAAAATTAATGAATTTAAACATGATAGTAAACAAGTAATTTTTTCTTCTTTAACTTCAAGTTTTGTAAGACGTGTACCAGCTAAATTTTTGAAACAAATTCTTTTAAGCTCTATTGTATTGTTAGACATTTTTTCTTTAGTTCTCCATAAAGGGAATAAAATTGAAAAGTGGTTTTAACTTTATGAGTTAAGCAAACGCATCTTCTTAGGGAAAAATCAAAACGATTTATAATAAAATATTTATCCTCGAGGTAAAACTTGAACATTTAGGTCAAACATTTTACAAAAGAAAATTTCATATGAATTTTTCCTGAAGATACTTAGAAACCACCATAAAACTTAAACAAGAAATTGAGAGATGAACTATATTCATAAAAAAATTGTTTTTCGTATGTGTGCATCCATTAATTTTTTATAACTTTTTATTTAAGTTGGAGTACCATCTTAAACACATCATTTGAAAAAACTTTTAATAATGTTATAATGTACCGAGATTATTTTTACATAGTTTTATTTTAGATTTTTTTCTGTTTTCTTTGAATAAATAAAAGATATATTCCGGTATCTTTAGTAAACATATCATAAATGAATGTTCATTTTTCGTCATCTTAAAATTTTAAATTTTAACTGCTTCTTACAGTCTTTTTTAAGGTATTCGATCTCTCACGAATAATTTTTAATAAACATGCTATCGCATATTCACTATAATATAACTCTTAATTGAGTAAAAAATAGTAGCAAATGATAATCCTTAATACTAAAATTTCTAATTTTAAAAATTGTTAAAAAGTTGTCTGAGATATGGTATTTTCTGACGCCATACTTCAAATTCTGCCATATATTTTTACATTCTGAAACTTGAAATATTAATAAAAATATTTAGCCAAGAAGAAATTTGATTGCCAATATTTTTTTTATCTGATTGCCCATATCCCTGATATAATTTCTCGTAAGACCTTGATTCAATCAACCATAAAATCAAACCAATTTGATTCAATCAACCTTCTACTACTAATTAAAGGCTACTACACGACAGTAAAGAGAAACTAAAACGCCCCTTTAATCGGTCTGTTAGTAAATACATATAACTTTACTTATGATCAAATACCTTAAAACTTTACTTATATGCTTATCTAGAAACAAAATGTGCAAACTGCCTTTTAATCTAGATAGTTTATTCTATCAGAAAAATACAGAAATACGAAAATCTATATTTAACCAAAAGTAAGGTAAAATTAAGTGTTAGTTTGCCTTAAATACATTTTATATATAAAATTACTCATTTAATTTTAATTGAGTAAAACAAAATAAAGGATTCTACATAAGTCATCTTTTTAAAAGCCTTTGAAGCTAACTACTTTTAACAATCAATTCAACGGTTTTCAATTTTTAATCCATTCAATGATTAAAAATATCACTAATTTTTATTCTAATTATCGTAATCATTTAATTTATGCTTATTGCGCATTAAGCTGAGAAAGCATGAAATAATTCATGTTTCTGGAAATTTTGCATTCATTCTACAAAATTTATTTATGCCAGAAAATTACGAGAGCCTTTAAATCTAAAACTTCTTAAATCTCCTCATCATACTTAGTACCAAAAAAATCCTTGGAGAATCCTTTTATAAGAATTGAAAGTTTCAACTTACAATTTAAGAAAAAAGTTTCGTGAATGAAACCATAAACAGAAAATATATATATATATATATCTTTCGAAAAATATTCATTTTATTTACATTTAAGTTGAAATTACACTAACATTTAAAAGTTTACGTACAGATACAATAATTCTCTCGAAAGTTCTCTTATATGAATAATTTCAAGAGTTTCTTTTTTTTTTTTTTTTTTTTTTGTGAGTGCAAAAGTTTACATTTCTTTAGAAATTTAATACTGAGTTCAAAGTTTACAATTCCAAGAAAATCTGTATATACTACTTATTTCACTTCATCACACGCTATAAAAATGAAGTTTGCCATTGTTTTTCTGCTTATTTTGTAATTCTTTCCGGAAAATCCCTATAGTGAATTTCTTAAAAAAAACGAAAATTAAGCAAATCCTTTTCTTAATTTGTGAGTAATTCGTCAGCAATATACGTAGCGAAGTGAAAAAGTCGTAGGAATACAAATAAATAAGCAAATATTCAGGTGGAGGTAACATTGTGTTAGAAATGTATAAATGGGCAGTGCATTGTCAGGGTTCACATTTGTACTCAAGTGAGTCCTGTGAAACATTTTCTGAAGTGATTCTAGCCGCATGACAGAAATTAACAGACTTCGAACGCGGTATGGTAGTTGGAACTAAACACTAGGAGTATTCCATTTCAGAAATTTGCAAGAAATCTAACATTCCTCAACCCCAAGTGCTTAGAACAGGTCGAGAATATATAATTCCAGGCATTTCCTCCCACTAAGAGCAACGCAGCGGCTGATCTCTTCAACTTAATGACTGAGACCATAGACATCTGTGAAGAGTAGTCAGTGTTACCAGACAATCAACATTGCATCAAATAGCAGTAACAATTAGTGTGGGATATACGATAGGCGTGTCTGTGAGAATAAAGAAGAGAAATTTTGTGTTGATGGAATATGGCAGCAGGAGACCTACTCGAGTAACTTTACTAACAAAGCATCGGCTTCAGGGCCTCTGTTGTGCTCGTAAACATATCAGATTGGCCCTAAATGATTGGAAAAATTTTACTTGATCAGATGAGTCACGATTTTGGTTGGTAAGAACTGACAGTAGAGTTGAAGTAGGCTCAGATCCTCCATGAGGCTATGGATTCAAGCTGTCAACAAGGCAACCAAGCAAGGTGGTGGTGGCTCCATAATAGTGGAAGCTGATTTTACATAACATGAACTGGATCATATGATCAAATTAACTAAACATTGAAGAAAATTTTTACGTTCATCTGCTTGGTGATCATTTGCAGCCATTCATGGATTTCAAGAATTCAAACAACGAAGAAATTCTTCAGAATGACAATGTGCCAAGTCAAATTAATTCGCGACTGATCTCATGAACATTCTGGATAATCCCAGCAAAAGATTTGGTCACCTAAATCGTCAGACGTCAATCCTATCGATCATGTTCCACATGATCGATAGGACACATGTATAAGTTCTTGCACCTGCAACACTTTCACGTTTATGGTGGTTGTACAGACGGCATGGCTAAATATTTCTTCATGGAAATTTCGACGACTTATTGAGTCACTGATCGAATTTCTGTTCTTTACAAGTCAAAATAAGGTCTCACTATATTAGTAGGTATCCCACGACTTTTGACATTATATATATATATATATATATATATATATATATATATATAATG
>BMAW01068237.1:987924-1003415 GCA_019974015.1 Nephila pilipes
ATATATATATATATATATATATGTATATATATATATATATATATATATATATATATATATATATATATATATATATATATATATATATATATATATATATATATATATATATATATATATATATGATTTGAAATAATATGTAATTAGACACTAATATTTGAAGGAAAAGTAAATTAACAAACACAGGAATGATCAAAAAAAATTATTGAAACAGTGTAAAAAATTTTAAAAAATTAAAAAAAAAACATGCCAATTTGAATAAAGTATACTTAATGCTCTAACAGGCTGATGCTGAGTTATTTTAGAATTATAGGCCAAAATATCCTCATCAACATAATGAATTATTAAAACCCCGTTATAAAACCAAAAATATATTTGAAAAACGACTAAAAGCAAAATGATTTGAAGAACAGTTATGAAAAAGGCAATGCAAACTCCAAGAAATCCATAATAAAAAAAATTGTAATAATTAATGGAACAAAAAGGCTATTAAAAATACAAAATATAAATAATAGGAAAAAAATTTGCATGAACATATTGCATGAACAAAATTTGTAGGAATTCAATAAACATGGAGTACAAAATACACACAGAACTAAACAAACAGTTGTTCATGAACTTTCAAAAAAATTTAAAAGTTAAATAATTTAAAATATTTATTCTCTTACTTGATGAAAATTTCTGTGTGTAAATATTGAAAATAAAACACAGACAGGAAAATATATAGATTACACAAAATTATAAAAACGAGCAATGAAGCTGTGAGTGTATGTAAAATAATACATATAATAGTACAAAAAGTATTTAAGAAACTCGTATAACAGATAATAATAAATTACCATATTCTAGCATTTCAAAAAAATAAACCGCTAATTAAATTATATAAAAACTAATTATTATTAATAATAAGACTCAATTATAACTGTGGACTTAATAAAAGTAATCTACTATATATACAAAGTAAAATTTAAAATTAATATAGAAAATAAGAAATATAAAAAAGTAGCTTAAATAATTTTAAATGCTCTTTCTGGCGTAGGACAGAAAAATCTAGTTTTAAAGAATCCAAACCTTCCCCCTCAGCAAATTACTTTACATCAAATCGGCAAAAAACTATAAACTCAAAAATCTAAAACTAAATTTCCAAAAGATGGAATTAAACACCAAAAGTTTAAAAAAAAATTTACATAAATCTATTTTAGTCAACTTAATATAATTCATTAAAATTCAAATATACACATTTAAAGGTCAAGAAACTTAAATTTAGTTATTAAAATTCATACTTCGTCATTCAATTGTTTCTTCGATATTTGTTTCTCTTAAAATAGCATTCTTTACATATTATTTGCCGCCAGTTCTTGATTGATTGAATGTTTGGATTAAAGAGCAACAAAGGCTGTTATCCCCGCTAGTTCTACTTAAAGCTGGAGAATACTATTACACTAATAAAAATCCAAAATCAACAATTACAAAAATTCCAAAAAAAATTTGAGAAACTTTTTTTTCTCTTTTTTTTTATAGTTAAATTTAATCCTTTTAAATATTAAAATTAATTTAACATTTTCAGATTTATACCTCACAGCACTATCTATTGGCCGAAAATTGAATTAAATAAATATTTCTAATCATAAAAATCTAAATTAATTCTAATTAATAATTATTTTTGTAAAAAAAATGCCTATATTTATTGTAGTTTAAGCTTTTCATCTTTAATATCTATTTAAAAATTAAAAGGACAGTTTTCTTTGATACAGCTAATTTTAACTTCTTATACATACATGTATTTAAAAAATAAAAATTGCTACTAAACCATTATTTCGTAAAATATAATTAAAACTAATGTTTCTAAATATGGAAATATATATGTTATTATTCTAGAGAAAGGTACTTTATTAAAATGATGGTTAAAATTTTTCCTTTTATCAAGAGCATTATTATTAATTTCCTTTCTACGATTTCTATTTTCATATCTAAATATTATGTTTCTTTTGCCTTTTTATTAGTTTGAATTGAATTTCAGTTTCAAAAAGGTAAATTAGGCTTATCTTCATAATTCTTATCATAATTCAAAATAACAAGGTCATCTATATACCTATACATAGTAAAATCATTTTTATCTGTATAGTTTTGCTCATTAAAAGTAAATACATGTTAGCTTAACGATAACTAGCTTTTCTCTTTGAACTTTTACTATAATTTGTTTACATTTTTATCATTATATTTAAATCGATTTTCTTTAAGTAATAGGTTAACTAACGATATAAATTTTTACAGAAGATAAAATTATTAATAATACATTTTTCATAAATAATTAAAATTGCCTTTATAAGATCATCTATATCTACGAATTAAGCAAATTTTAATACAGTCACAGCTATAGAAAAAAAAATACATTTTTTTGTTATTTTAAAAATAATAGTATAATTAAATTTATTAATAGTTTCTTGTAAAATTATTTGTAATAATTTATCCGCTTTTGTAATATAGGTATTATATGTATATGTAACAGTTCTAAATTAAATATTTTCTTTATGAAATTTTGGAGTTATGAATATATGTGGATAGTTTGTGTTATAGATTTGTAATCCATTTTAATTATTTTAGCAGACATTTTGAAAGTTAAGAGAGTTATTAAGCAATAATTCAAAGAGGTTTAACCATTTTTTATCTAGTTTTTGTATAAATTTGTTTTTAACTACTTCCTCTAATTTACATATAACTCTTGTACATCACTTATTAAGCTAATGATCAAAAATACGAATTTGCACTTATTTTCGATTTATCAAATATTCAAAAAACCTTTACAGTGACAAAAATGTCCAAATAGTATTTACTAAATTTATTTTCATTAGCACTTGTGTAAAAATGTATTTTTAACCTACAGTTTTACTTTCTTGAGTACCTCATTTTAGAGAAATAATATTAAAAATGTAATAATCATATTGATGTGCACAATTTTACATTTATGAAAATTTATTATATTTACTGAAAAAATTCATTAGTCAACGTTTAGTTTTGTCTTGACTGACAAAGATATATCTAGTCGGCTCTTAAGACATACATGTGAAACATGTGAAAAATACTATGAGTAAAATTCTCAAACTCCAATACCTTATTTTTAGATACTTTAACTTTCTAGAAATAATAAACCTGATTTCCTAGGTGAATTTTCTACGATCTGTGCTCTTCAATTTATTCATGAATATTTCTTAACCAGCAGAATTTCTTGAATAACTGAAATAGTATTTAAATCTCAATTTTTATTCTGAGTTGTCAACGTGATTAAAAATGCTTGAAAAGGATTGTGATTCTAAGAGTGCTGCGCTCTTAAAGTGTCAGATAAATTTGCTTATTTCTCACAAAATTCTGGGAGTAAAACAAGGTAGTAAAAATATTACTCCAACACAATCTTTTCTTTGACATTTTAGTCCTGCGAGTATTTTCGAAAATGCGGCACATACCGAAGCTTTAACAGAAGAAAATATTTTTTTACATTACTTTATCACTGTTACTTTCTTTAAAAATGTGCATTTATATCTCAATGCATATGAAAGTATTATTATATGATATTATTATTTCAATAAAAATGTTTTTTAATTAATTTTTTTTACATCTTTCAAAAATATTAGTTATATTTCGTCTTGTTATTTAAATCTTAAAAAGAATGGAAAAACGTTACTTTTATACTAATGAATAAGTATTATAGTGCAAATCTCCCTAGAGATTTCTTTCGTAAATTTCATTTCAGCAATATTGTAGATTTAACTAATCTAATTTTTAAAAAAAATCCTAAGACGTTAAAGAAAATTAAACAAAAAAGTATTACACGAAAAAATAAGGATTATTGAAATATATTACACGACACATAGGTTTTAAGCTTCTTACAATCAGGCGCAACAAAGAACTGAAAAAATGTGATTTAATCATCATCTTCTGAAAATGAGATTTAAAAATGAGATTTTTGTGCAAGAAATGGGAATTTATTAAGTAATAATTAATTATTATAAAATGCATTTGTTTTTATATGGAAAAAATTAAACTGTGTCTGAAATTAAATAGCATTAAAAATTTCTTAATAAATGGAAACCTATTGAAAGACCTGAAAGAGATGATCAAAATGAAAACTAAAGATAAATAGCTGGTAAATTATTTTTAAAAGAACTGTGTAGTAATAACAGATTGCCCAACATTCTAAAATCTAAATAAGTTAACAATCTGACTACCACTAGAATAAAAGAAATTGAAAATGCTGCTTTCATAAGATTTGAAATAGAAATGCTGCAGTCGCTAAAAGTTTTGCTGATATTAATATTTAAGACTTTGAATTCAAAAGTTTTAATTTTTTAAAATTATATATATATATATATATATATAATGAATTTAAAGATTTGTTCCAACATTACTTAAACATTCCGAATTCATGGTTGAAATGAACGCTCTTTTTTTTTAGTTAAGATTATTTATTCATTTCGCTGAGATAGAGAGAGACGCAATAAATATACATCATTAAAGTAAAAAGGTAAGCGACGCAGCTCCACGATCTTTTTTACGTCGGAGGAGCTCAGATGGGCAGAAGAGAGAGAATTTTTACTGTGCCTTTGATTTTATTGGCTGGAATATCTGAGGATATTTTCAAATCACGTGGTACTCACATGGTACAAGATGAAGTGATTCTGGGGCATTTCGCTGGCGTCTATCTGTACAGTAGGGATTATTTCCGACAAATTTATGATTACTTGAAAGCTGATTCAACAGATCTTTTGAACGAGTGATCTGATAAATAAATGGATAATTTGAAATTGGATCAAAAAATAGGAATGTACTCTTTACTTTTGAGTTAGAGAATCAGAAACTTAGGAAATTAAAATTATTTTTATGTATTTCAAAAATCATTACACACACACACATATATATGTATGTATGTATATATATAAACAAAATCTCATAACAAATAAAAAGTAACACTTATTCGAGAATAAATTTTCATTCCGAAAGCAATTATAAATTACTTTGTTAAATAAGTGATGTATTTGTCTACATGTTTTATAGAAAAAATATGAGGGTAAGATACATAACCGATCAAATTTTTGGTGTACTGGTTGTGATCTAATTTTTATAAAAAAAAAAAAAATTCACACTTGTTGATGTTAGATTTCACACTTATTGGTAAATTAATGATTTTAAAAAATTGTACAATATGTGAATATATTCTTTATTTATTTGTTGGGAAATATACTCCAATTATTTTTACAACGTTTTTAAGTATTTCACGTGGTGTGTGTCTCTCTCTATGTGTGTATCAGTGTGCCATCAAATTTTCGATCGTTAACCAACTTCCCATCAAGCTAGAGCTCTAAAACTTTGGGAATCGTTCTTACTCGCCTAACAATGCAATATTTAGACATTTGCGACAAGTTTTAACTTTTTTTTTTTTCTGCTACAGTAGCACTAGGATCAATAAATCCTTCGGGATCAAGGCTGACATAATGCATAAATGCCAACCTTTGTCCACGTTTTTCGTTCTAGAAGAGTATGACACGTAATACATGTAGATTTATCTACACTTAGCCAATCATTCTCAAATTAGCCTCACCTCACCTCCACGCGGTTAGACCTGGTAATCGAAAAATATTTGGAAACTAAGAAGGAAAGGCTTGTATGTGTTGTAAAAAATTTCAATAAGAAATATTCAATAAATGACTGATTAAATTGAAATTATAATAAAAAAAATTATGTGTTTATCATTTGTTTGTTTTGAATTAATAAACTTTGCTACCATATAAAAACGTTGGCTTTTATCTCGAATTATTCAAATATCTTATAAGTATTCTTTTGTACAAAGGCAGATTAATATGTTGTAATTAAGTTTTAGTTTTGATCAATAAATTAAGTTTCTCTTTCGAGGATAATGTAATTGCAGACGTTGAATTAATTGTATACAATGAATGTGTTTGGAGTCAGAAACAATAATTATTCCTATTTCAACCTGGCTAACTGTGGTATTGATATAATTGTAACTTTTCTGGGATATATGCGTTGACAAATCTGCGATTTTACCTTTGATTATACTCTTTTTATTAATCCTCATCTTTCCACTTATTAAAAACAGCACCGAAAAAATGTCACAAAATGCCTGAATAAACAGATCGTCATTCCTTTATACGATTAATATAAGACCTATTTGTAAACAAAATCGTGTAATCTATAATTTCTAAAGCCTTTTAAAATTTATTTATAACATAAATCTGAAATACGATTGAATTAAAAGAAAAATAAAAAGTTTAAAAGAGTAAACAAAAATCAAATTCCAAATATTATCAAAAGTATAAATTTCAATGAAAAGGAGCCAAAAATTTACATAAATGCATGCATATAAAAACACATATTACTTCAAAAAAGAAAAAAAAAACATTATATATATATATATATATATATATATAGCTGGACATTAAAATTGCAGCACCAAGAAGGAATGATCTGACGAACGTCAAAATCACATGTAAGGAAGAAGAGGTTAAGATATACAAAAGATTAGTATTTCAGCGCATTTAGACTTCAAAGGAGAGGGAAAGGACATCGGAAAAACTGTATAAAAAAAGTTGTGTAGACGATTTCTCATTCAAAAAGCACTTTGTAAGGTCGGAGTTTGCTCAGAATATCGTGTTATACCTCCAATAATAAGAAGAAATTCTTACCAGCAAGATTCGGAATTCGATAGAGGCAAGATTGTTGCCTATCGAGAGTATGAATTATCGAACCGTGATATTGCCCGTTGCACTGGTGAAAATCCAAACACTCTCATGCAAATATGGAATCAATAGGTTGCTGAGAGTCATACTGAACAGCATGCTGGATCTCCACGCCTTCCAATGACTAACGCCTGAGAGGACAGGCATATTGTGGCCCTGCAAAACCGTACAGCTAAATCACAGACAATTACTCAGGAAATGGACATATTTGCAGCACGCCTAGTATCCGTTCGTTCGGTGCGACGGTGTTTGATGCAGCGTGGACTATCAGCGCGGTGACCATTACTCGGCTTCCCTTGATAATGAAGCATATAGAGCGATTCTGGTGCGAAAGACAAAAATGAAAACAGGAGTGGTACAATGTCGTCTTTTCAGACTAATTCCGGTTCTTCACGTAGTATTCTGATAGCCGTATACTTGTATGGAGGCTCCGAGAATACCGCTCTTCGCCTGCTTGCATTCAATATCCACATAGGAGCACTGCAACTGGTGTGATGATTTGGGCAGTCATTGGGTACACGACAAGCCCATCCCTAGTTCGGATCGACGGTGATTTGAACGCATATCGGTACGTTTCTGACATCTTACGTTCTGTGGTTGTGCACTATCTTCGAGTTTTGCCAAACGCCATTTTCCAGCAAGACAATACAAGACAACATGTTTCACGTTGTGTTCTGACCTTTCTCGATACGCAGGGTATTCGATTGTTGCCTTGGTCTACACGGTCTCAACATCTTTCACCTATTGAAAATATCTGGTCATGGGTTGCTGAAAGACTGGCTCGCCACCCCTCTCCAGCCAATACGATTGATAAAGTATGGCATAGACTTGAATCAGAATGGAATGAGTTGCTCGTTTCGGCCCAAGCCCAGTTCGACTCCATGCCTAACCGGTAAAGTGCCACTGCCACTTCTGGCTGGCGTTTTGGCTGCCAGAAGTGGCACCTGTTTCTACGAATTTCGCTCCCCTGTAAACCCCCAAACTGCTTGCAAATTTAATTATTTTGTCTTCATGCCATACTGTTTACGTACAATTAAGCAACTTTTTTGTATTTGCTTTCCTTCATGGTGTTGCAATTTTAATGGCCAGCAGTGTACATGAGTTTGGGTTTTTTCTCAATCGGGATTTAAATTTTAACTTCTTATTGTTTCTGTTTAGTATTCCTTTTATTTGATATCTTCCTTAGTTATTTAGTTTTTATATATCATTGCTATAGAAAAAAACTTTTATATATATATATATATATATACTCTCTATACCACTATTTCTATTTGTTCAAAATCTTAATCTATTTATAGTTTTAACTAATATAAACGTTGCTCCTTTTACAGACAACGCTCAACCAATAGGATATCTAACTCTTGTGTTAGCTATTCCCAAACGGTTCAGAAAATTTTTCTTCTCTGTCTTTTCACAAGGAGGAGAAGCTACACTCTGATTGGCTAGTAATTTCAAGTTCTCTCCTGACACAAAACCATTTTCATCCAACAATAATTCTTATTTTTTTTTCTCTTAAATTTCCAAGTATTTTTCTAAGCTTAATGTTTTTTACATTTACTTATTTTTAAGAGGTAATGTAATTTTACATTTTATATTCATTTTGTAATTTTATAGCTTCATGGGTAAGTAACAGAGCATAGCAACTCAATAACAACTTATCGACTGGAGATTAAAGCTCGTAAGACCTACGTGCTCTAATATTCATCCAATACGTCATTTTTTTTTTGTTATATAGTGTGTGTATATATATGCACTTATATACACTCTATAACAATAAAAACGACTCACCAAGAAGAAGTTTCCAATTATAATGAAATTTCCTATGCAAAAACATTTGGACAGAACATGAAAATGATTAAAATTTGGTGCCTAATGAATGAATAGCTGGAGTTACAGCGTATCTGAACTGTGCACTCAGGAGAGTGTGTATAAGAAGCGATTCTCAATCTGATGGTCGAATTTTCTGTTCCATTGAGACTTAGGATACCTTTTAATGATTAAAAAAATGCCTCGCCGTAGGATTTGAGCTCATTACGAGCAACTGTCAGAGTTTGAAAGAGGTCGTATCATTGGATTGAAAAAGGAAGGTTGGGCAAATCGGAGGATTGCTCGTCATATGGGTCGTAGCGATGCGGCGATTAGAAGATGCTGGCAAGAATGGGTGGACAGTGGCAGATTTCAATGTCATGATGGTAGTGGTCGACCTAGGGCCACAGCAGATCGGGAGGACAGAGTCATTATCAGATTAGCTGTCACAGCGATTGATTCATCGTTATCAACCATCAGACGTGCGACCCGCACACCAGTGTCCACCACGACCATTCACAGACGGCTAATAGAGCGAAATCTCCTCGCACTGACAGTTACGCCACGTGCCACTCACGCCTGCGCACTGTCGAGTCAGATTACAGTGGTGCTTGGCTCGATCAGGTTGGAATGATGCTGACTGGGAACGTATAGTGTTTAGCGACGAATCACACTTCCAACTGTGTCTTGAGGATCATCGAAGATGTGTCTGGAGACGCTCAGGGCAGCGTGCCGATCCTATTTTCACTATTTTACGCAACACAGGCCCTCAACCAGGAGTTAGGGTTTGGGGTTCCATTTCCCTTGATAACCGAATCGCTTTGGTCGTCATTAGAGGCACACTTACAGCACAGAGATACGTCGACGGCATTCTGAGACCTGTTATGCTACCGTTCCTTTTGCAGTACCCTGGCCTTATTTTTCCGCAAGATAATGCCAGACCACATACGGCATGTGTTGCTATGAACTATCTTACAGCTTGTGAAACACTTCCTTGGCCAGCCAGATCTCTCTCCAATCGAGCATGTCTGGGATAGGATGGGAAGGCGACTGCAACTACCAGAGAATGTTGATGACCTATTCCGACAATTGGAGAAAATTTGGAAAGAAATACCACCAGGGAGCTTTATCACTCTATGGCACGTCCTGTGACAGCTTACATCCAGGTTAGAGGTGGGTCAATACCTTATTGTGCTCGTTATTTTGTAACTATGTAACTCTGAAATAAATCATTCAATTTTAATGAAATTTTAATCATTTTTAATCATTTTCTATTCTGTACTTTATTTTCCTATCCGCCAATTTTTGTCTCCAACGAACACCTTTTTGGTGCGTCGGTATTTTTTTTTAATAGAGTGTGTATTTATATTAGTGCATTACAGCCAAGTTTTGTATAAATGTTCACTTTTAGCTTCTATTTAAAAATAAAAATACATTCATTCAGAATAAATCATCAGATTTCAAAATTTTATATTTTTAAAAATTAACGACACAGAATGATAAGTAATATATGAATTCAAAGAGAAAATGTGAAAATTTTATTTTGTGATCAATAGATAGAAGTGAAGCTATTTTACGGAAGCAGTTTTTGCCGTTTTTACGGAGCTGCTTCGCAGCTGGATCGATCGCAGTTGACCAGATGACTTGTTACACAGCTGGCCACCTAAATTATTTGATATGGACCATGTGAATTCCTCCTTTTGGGTTTCTTAAAAGGTGAAGTACACTTCTCATGATTACTCACAAATTTATGGGAACTTAAAGAACGGAATTCTGCTACTGTATAATCTATTACCACCGATACTTTACAACATGTTTGGCAGTAATCGACACATCGAGTTAACATTATGCGTGTAACAAAAGAAAGGTATATCAAACACTAGTCAAAAATACTTCCATATTTTCTCTTTGCGTTCATGTATTACTTATCATTCAGTGTCATTTACTTACGAAAATACAATATTTTGAAATTGGATTATTTATTTTGTATAATATTGTACTTCTACATACCAATGATTTTGCTAATTCTAAATTTATAAGTTTAATAATAAATATAATCGTACAGTAAAATATAATCGTACAGTAAAATATAATCATATACTATGTAATTACTGTGAATAAGAAATTTCTTTTTAATTTTATAATACTTTCTTTAAAGTAAAATGTAAAAAGTAAATGGTTAACTGATTTTGAAATTACTGGAACATCTCTTTTCACATATATTTTCGAAACTCAATAATTTTCGAAATAGAATTAAGAACGAAAAAATTTCTCGAAACGATACCACGCATTTTTCAACGAATCGTTCCGAGAAATTTTTTCGTTCTTAATTCTATTTCGAAAATTATTGAGTTTCGAAAATATATGTGAAAAGAGATGTTTTTTTTTAAAAATAATCAGTCTTTTTTTAAATTTTTTCTTTTTTTTTTTTTTTTTTTTTTTCAGTTTGTTTTTAATTTCAGTTAAAGTCCTCTCAGAAATTGGAAAGCTTTTTCCTCCTTACTACAGGTGAACATTCTTTCTAAAGAAATTTTTATTTCTTTTGAAAAGGGAAAGCAAGGGTTGAATCATCTTCGCTTTACGGTTCTCATAACTTCGTTTGAAAAATTTCTGTATGCCTGAAATAGATACGTTAATTCAGTTAGCAAAACTTTTCCCCATGAAGCATTTTGCTGAATATCTTCGAACGTGATAGGCCTAAAAAGAAGAAAATAATAGTAAGAAGGATCTCATTATTCAAAGAGTCTCTGTAAGTTGATTCACACACATGAGAAAAGGTTACTAAAAAATAAATATTAATTCAATTTACTCCCTTAATATGCTGCGAGCATTTGCCCTTTTCACATTTGATCTATTTATAATTAAAACATTTTTATATATCTTGCGTAAAAGAAGGATGCACTTATACTGATTTATATAATTCTTAATTGTAATAAAAATGTAAGAATAGAGGCTATTTTTTATCAATCGTGAATTTTGGTATTTTTGATATATGCAAAATGTATCACATGAAGCATTTTGTAATAAAATAACTAGAAAAAATTTATACATATTGCAATAAAAATTCCGCATAGTGAGAATTATTTTTAAATAAAATCATTTAATTTATTATAAATAATAAATATATAAGAAAAAATAACGTGGCTGTATTAATTTAGTCTACAGCTAATTTACCGTAGAGTTTAAAATGTCTTTGTAGAATTTTCAACCAACAAGATATAAAAGTAAATGAAATAAAATGTTTTATATCATGAAACTTGCATTTATTCGTTATTCATAACAACTTAAAATAAAATAACTACTCATGAGAAAATGTGAACTTTTAGAACTTAGCGTTTTCAATTACAATATTGTTTATTTAGAGACGATTCTGGACAACTCGAAATCCAATTAAAACAGCTAGTACATCTCGTAGTTCCAAGCAGTCAATAAATTGATGAAGCCCACATTGGAGTTCCTCATCCCATGAACTTTTCCCATCGCTCGATAATGTGAAAATCATGAAATTCCTTCGTCTTTAACATGTCTGTTCCTCCCCATCATTTTCACCGCAATCAATGATTCAATTGAAGCTTAAGGTCAAATTATCTACTTGCTAGAAGAGACACAACGCTAAATCACGTTTTCGTATAACCTGATAGTATTTTCTGAAAAAAATAAACTATATTTGTAAAACGCAATTCAGTTTTAAAAATACTTTTAGTTATACGTGCGGGGGAAATGTGAAAAATACATCAAACTGAACAATTGAATTATATTACTTGGTAAGCAATATTTTTCATAATACATTTCAATATGTATTTGGTAAATGTGTCAATGTGGCAATAAGACAGAAATAATGTGTGTGTTTCAAAATTAAGACGCTTATTGAGAGTTCAATGTGTATAACCACGTTCATGCTACTCAAGGAAGAAAAATTCACTCTAATAAAAGCGGGAGAGACATTTATCTTTCTCTGTGAGTTTCAAAATTAAGCCGCTTACTTAATTTCCAATATGGAACTATGTTCTCTATACTCTTAAAGAAAGGAATCACGCTAAAAGCGTGATTGTTCTGTACGAAATGTCCGTCTATTTGCAAAGTGTGTATATCTATGCGCGCATGCGTGTGTTGGACTGTACGTGAGTGTGGATGCTTCTGTGGCTCAAAATAACGTCGTGTTTCACCAAGGCATAGAAATATTATTATGATATGAAGATTAAAAATATGCATTTCTACTAGGAATTTCAAAAAATGAAGTAAAAAAGACTTATGAAATATATATAGTTTTCAACATATAATATTTTCTTTTAAAAAGATAAAAATTTATTTAGCTAACAATTTCGAAACATTTTATTCAAAATTTTACTTTTATCAAATAGATTGCGGCCAGTTTAATAAAAGGTTAATTTTTAAAAATTTACTATTAATTTATTATTACTATTATTAATATCACATTATTATTTTATTAAAGCGTTAGAGCAAATGTTTTCAGTAAATAAATACATATTTTAGAATTTTTAATTACTTTACCTAAAATTTACCAAATTTGAATATTTAAATTGCATACAATTTCTCCGGGTTTCAGAAACTCTTCTTATAATCTTTGAGTCCAGAGGAGATTTTTTTCAGCAATAAAGCTATTGTTGTTAGAAAATGTTTTTGCAAAATATAATAGACTTATATTTTCAAATCTTCAAGATAAATGATAGGACATTTACGTTTAGAAAAATGTAAATTTTGTTATTAATTTTTCAAACATAACCATTTATCGAGAATACATGCTGAAAATCTTTAAACAATAGAAAAATACAAAAATATTTTACAATAACTTAAGATATATATATAAATAGAGAGAGAGATTATTTTATTATTTATTGATACAAATTGATGATCTACTTGTTTTGAATTACAACAAGACTTCTGAATATAAACCTAACTTATCCATTTATCCAACATGTTCAGATCAAATTCAAACCAAAATTCGGAAACATGAAATAAAATAGTTAGATATGAAACCGAAAATTATAGATAATGGAATTATTAGCACTATTTAAGAAAAGAGAGATGGTTTTAAATTTCATATTAATAAGGTACCTTTCTAGTATATCTGATTACATATTTCTATTTTTAAGAATATTATTATTAATTATATTATATGAAATAATAATTAAGTAAATTTAAATAAATTAAAGAACATCGATTTTAAGAAATTTATCACTACTTAAATTAACGCTGATAATCCTAGATATTTTATCAATTAACATTTAAAATTATTAAGACAAATTAAAAATAGTAGGTAGATATTTTGTGTCTATATTGCATACATATGTACGTGTATTATACATGTATGTGGGGGGGGGGAGTTTCAATTAATATTATTGTGTACAATTTGTATTCCAGTAAACTTATGATTTTTTCATCATAATTTTTTTTTAATTTAGAATAATATTCTCAATTTTAATGTATGGCTATTTTTTTCAATTAATTCTTTATTTTGTGTAGGTTTTCAGTTTTAATAATATTTTTAATTTGTTTTTAGAGATTATAAACTGTAATATAGTATAATGTAATATAATTTTGTATAATTTAAAATAATGCCTAAATAACATTATTAATTATTTACATTCTTACAAATTCACACACTGTTCGCAAGCAGACCTTTTGTTTGCGTCCCGCTCAGTTCTGCGAACAGGAAAGTCAATTAAAATGATGCAGAGATCCTACAGTTTGGAGCATGAATCAATGGGTGACCATTCACTAATGAGTCCGGTTCAGCCAACCAGTGATTTTCGCCAAACTTTCATATGGAGAGAACCAGGGACCGCTACCTGCCTTCCAATGTCCAAGAAATAGACCGCTACGGCAGAGGAGGCTTGGTGGCGTGGACAGGCATCCTTTTGGATGACCGTATACACCTCCATGTCCTTGAAAGAGGCACTGGTACTGTTGAGAGCAATAGGGATGACGTCTTGCAGCCTTATGTTCGCCTTTTCAGGGGTGCAGTTGGTCCAGATTTCCTTTTAATGGATGACAATGCGAGGTCACATACAGCTCAGCTGATCGACGAATTTCTGGAAAAAGAGGCTATTCGCCAGATGTATTGGCCAGCCAGATCTCCAGACTTCAATCCTATAGAGCACGCCTGGGACGCTCTGGGGAGGGCAATTATAATTCGCAAGCCCCTTCAGAGAACCCTACAAGACCTGAAAACAGCGTTGCTGAACGAGTGGGACCAATTGCCAAGAAACTCATAAACTCCCTTATTTCCAGCATAAAATCACAAGTGCGAGGCATGTAGTTATATATGTAAGAGGGGACCATACCCCCATTACCCCATTTTTTTGTTCTATTCTGCAACTGCTGTTTCATACCTTGAGACTCCTGATGAGTGTTACATACGATCATGCGTGTGTATTATGTGTGGGTTATTTGTCAGTATTATATCAACCCTATGTACATACCAAATTTCAATAAAATCTGTCCAATAGTTCTAGAGATAATCGACCAAATCGGAAAATTCTCTTAATATTAAACACCGGTATACATACAAGATCATAAAAAGTACATTTTATAAACGCTGAACGTTTTTGTTGAAAATATTTTTAAAACAAAAAGAATTATTCGGAAAAAAAAACAGTTAAAGAAATTGCTAAAAATCAAATCAAAAAAATACTAATGGAAATTAACCAAAAATTTACTTAAATAATCAAACTATCTAAAATTTAAAAACTCAAGACCTTAAATAAACATTAAATCTATTTACGAATCAATCAATTTAAAACAAAGTAATTTAATAGAAAAGCAAAAATTTTAAAAAATGCATATAGTACAATTAATACTATTCAATACTTTGGAAAGGAATAATGCGGGATTATACCAGCATTACAGACCTAACCATCTTACTTTAAGAGAATTATATCATAAAAAGATTGTGTGTGTGTGTGTGTGTGTGTG
>BMAW01068237.1:1008415-1061192 GCA_019974015.1 Nephila pilipes
TCTATGTTTACCACCAGGTTTTGTACTTCTCGATGATTCAGCTCGTCTTTGTGTGTGTGTGTGTGTGTGTGATAACAATATTTATATAAACAGATTAAAGTTAAGTCATAAGGAAGTCCTGAAAGTAATTGCTTTGCCAATATTTATATATATTTTTATGAAGATGAATTTCATAATTATAACATGTTTAGAATTTTTAGATATATTCCTACAATTATTTTCTTTCAAATTCATACTAATAATGATGTTAAACCTTTTTTCCCTTTTTTACTCTGAGGATAAAAAATTTACTGCAAAGTAATATTAATATATATAAAGAGGAATATTCAGATATTTCAGGTATTCTTTTGAATTGTATGGAATTTCGATATTTTCATGTAACATTTTTCTGTAGTTGAATATTTGGCCTGTAATACATTTTAAAACTTCAAACCTGTTATAAGTCAGACTGAATTTATTAGTGTTATAATTCCTTTTCGAATATGGTTTATTTGTTTTCATTGTTTTTCAGGCCTAGATTAGTAATTTTTTATACTTTGAAGTTCATCTTCTTGTTATTTTTGCCATGTCTTCTTTCAAATATTTGTTTTCTTTCTTATTTGTTTTGTAGGGTAATTTTTGTAGATTTTTACAATTAAAAAAAAGCTATTTTTTACTTTATATTATAATTTCAAAATTTATGAGTGAATTTTTATTGTAATTTTACGAATTTTGTTTATTTTTACTTTATTTTCTATGGGCTTTTAGAAAAATGTCAACTATTTTGTCAAATCAATGAATTTATATCGCATTTTTAATTTCCGAAAAATTTATAACTGTTAACTTCCATTATTTAATGAAAAGGAAATTTAGTTTCAAAAATTCCTTTTTACAGGTAATTTGCCTCAGAACTGAAAAATAAATTAATTCACCTTCCTTTCTTTAAAATCACAGAAGTTAATATATTCTCTATGACATGAATACATATAATTTATTTTCACTCATGCTTAAATTAAGTACAAATCCAATTATCATTCGATTCTGTTTGTTTAATCTACATACGAAATAACCATTTTTTATCCAAAATTCGCGAAAACAACCCAAGAGCTGCGATGACAGAATATTTCCACTTCAGATGATTATTTAATTCCTAGAGAATTATGATGGTAATCCAATCATGAAACGTTTCATTGTGATGCTCAAATGCGCCTTGATGAATGTATATGCATTTGGTTGAATTAGCTGATCTAATTTTTGCATACATTACAGTTAAACAAAGGATTGTATGTTTACTTATTTCTAACTGAAATCTTCTCTGCAAATATGCAATGTGCTGTTCGCTTTGTTTCGAGCCTTTAGCTTCCTCTTTCATTTCTCTTTATAATTCCTCTTTCACTCAGGTTTGGAAACTAAAAGATAGATGTCTTTTTTTTCAAGTTCCATCGAGTCTTCTTTCCTATCATTAAGTCTTAATTTGCGTATGTTAAAATATAAAAACCTTATATCATTTAAATGCAATAGTGACTAGTTTTTGAACCAATAGTCGAATGATGGATTCAGTTAGAGAAAGACCTTTATTCTGATTTTTATATTCTCCGATTTTATACAAGGAGATGTATTATAACAAATATTCTAACTTATAAAATGAATCCTTTATGATAGAACCTGCAACAAGAAAATATCTATATATTACAAAAGAAAATGTTTTTATTGTTTATTATTTTCACAATAATATAGAACTCTTAAATTTGTAGAATTCCATGCCCATTTTGAAAGGAAGAAACAGAAAATAAACTCTTTGCGTTAATAGTGAGATCATATACCTTTAAGAAAATTTGTCAGACTATTGCTTCAAAACATCCGTTTTTGACAGTTTTCATCTATATAAAAAGGCTAGGCACTGTAGATTCACAACACGGAAGACAAAGGAAACTGAATAAAAAGAAACAAAGGTATTGAAAACTGCATTTCGACGTGAATACAATTTTACTTAGAAGTGGATTCGGATCTCTTCGAAGAAATGTATTATTGTGTAATAATTTTTTTTAATAAAAGAGTCATAGAAAATCAAGATAAAACTATAAACAATGACTTTCATGTAACATCTCTTTCTTGTAATTATTATTTTACAGTTAAAATTCTAAAAATGACTTAAAAATTCAGAGCATTTTATTAATCATTTTCCGTTAGTTTCAATTTAATAAACCAGAGAATAATTATATGTTATATTAACTCTGAGATATTGCATTTGGAAATTCCTCATTTTCTATTTTTACTTATTATTAGATTATTCCCCCTCCCCCCCCCCTTTTTTTTTATTTAGAATGAATTTTGCTAGTAGTATGAATGCACAATTTTTCGCTTTGATTGTAATTACGCAAGAGTTGTGATAGTTAAGATTTCATTTAAATACTAAAAAAAACTATCTGACCTCCCCCATTTTTACAGGTAAAACAATGCAGTCCTAGATTCATAACAAATCTTTACAATATAAAAGATATAAATATGAAAAGTCTTAGGTCTCATAAATTAGAGAACAGTTTTGCTTTGAGTTAGCAAGTAGTTTTCTTCAGCTTTACACTTAAGATTTTTATCGGTATTTAATAGATAAATTTATTTAATATTTAATTTCAATAATCTATAAAACAAATATATATGGGATCTTACTTTCTTATGTGTGATAAACAATAACGTACAAATATTTTTATTCCAATTCCCAAAATCATGAATAGCTTCTCTAGAAAGGAATATGCACTTTTCATGAAAAAATTAATTGCATTAGATCACAGAAAGTATTAGAAGGAGAGAAAAAATTAAAAGCAGCAGATGTTTGTTAAAACAGCAGTTCTTATACTGATGTCAAAAAAAAATTTTAGAAATTCCTAAATTCTAGTTTAATATATTGTTACAGTTTATAACAATGGGCTGCATTGCTATTTTCCCTTCAACTAGCTATGAGGACTTTCCTATTTGAATTGCTTAAAATGGAACTTCGCTCTATAAAATGAAACGAGATTCATATATATTAGATTGAAATTATGAAATGTAGTGAACAGATTAGATCAAAAGCATGTATAATATGCGTAGAATTTAATATTGAGGCTAGAATTTAGTTGATGATAGGGAATCTAAGTGAGATATCTGAATTTGTCATTTATAATCTAAATAGAAATCAAAGGTATTTTAGTAGAAATAGGTAAAGGATTCAGTAATCGAACCCTCAATTCTACCTATTCTACTCACTCGAACCTGAGTGAATCGGTAAACAATAAATAAATATATTAATTAACACAAACGATAATTCAGGGGCATTTTGGCAAAGTATCCACAAAGAGATTAGCAGTCATCAAAATATACAGTATTCATAACGTGAATAAAAATAAATTTATTTGGCTAATCAAAATTCCTCTTCATATGATTGTATAATTTATTGAATATATGTATTATAAAATTTATAATGGATAGTAAAACATTTAATAACCAGCCAGGCATTACAATTTTTCCACGGAATTTTTATTGGAAGAAAGCAGTTTTGTATTATCATTGTATGAAACATGTTTAGAAATGTAATATTTAAATAATTTTTATACACCATTTATTTTGACTAGTTACATATTTGAGATTAATATTTTTTCTTCTGAAAAATTTTCAAGCTAACATTTTGCTAAAAAAAGTATAAGCTTCTACGAATACTTAGAATCATGAAAATAATTTTAAATAATTCTTCTTCGTGATGCATTTCTATGTGCGGAATTCAGCAACCCTCAGAAAATTCCCTACTCAAAGTATTCTGTAACTTTAGCTCTTAAAGAAAGATACATCAAAATATAAACATTTACCATCTAAAATATTCCCCAAAATAAATTCTAAAAATTGTCATTAGGGTAAGTGTTCTGCTGTTTATCAAGATAAATACAAGAATTCACAAAATGATAAATATCATTCGTATTACAGTCCATTTTTTTCCGCCTGTGAAAGAAATGTAAAAAAAAATCAATTTAAACATTTTTACTAGGAAAATATTTGAAATTCAGTCATTTACATAAGGACCCACATTTTGGTTATTAAAATACAGTACTACCTATATCTGAGGAATTTTTTCAAGAACAGGATTTTCATTTCAGATACATTTCGTTTTTGAAGCTATTTTTAAAAATAATGAGTACACTGTAATACATGATACGTTAATATACGTACTTCAATAATTATATCAACGTAAGGATTTTTGTAGTTAAGAACTAATTTCCTATTAATAATTTCACAAGATATTAAGAAATATGATAATTTCACAAAATGTAATAAAAATACATTAATTTCACAAGATATTTAAAAAAATATAATAATTTAACAAGAAAATTTTTTCAAGATGTTAGAAAATATAATTTCACAAAATGTTTTTAAAAAAAAAGCTTCACTCTATTGTAAGAACATACATATCAGTCTATAGCCATTTTATACGAGTAGAACACGCATAACACTTCACTAATTTCTAAGAATGTTACCATAGTGGTAATTTAACAGTGGACGAATTTTTACGTTCGTCATTTAGAAATCATTGTCTCGCAGAAGCATAATATGCTTATTTTACAACGAAGATAATACTTTCGCGGGCTTAGCCCCGAAATGGAAAAGCGATAGATAAAACTTATTCATATGTCCTATCATTAAGATACTAAAAATGTTAAAGTTTTGAAATTATTATCATAGTTGTTTGCAAATGTTGTGCACACTTGGTGACACAGTAATATTCTTCTGCATTTGTCAAAGTTCTAAAACATAAAGGTTTGTTCTTAAGAGAAGGGAAAGAAATGTATAAATTAATTAAGAGCAAAGCCCTAAAACTACAGAATTTTATAGAAATGAGGAATAATAATTTTATCTTAAAGCATATCTTCATAAATAGTATGATGAAGATCCCGTACTGCTCCACTGCTTAGACCATTCTGATCTTTAAACATATGAAAAGTGGGGGAAATAAGGATCCTTAAAAGATAAACTTTTCACAACAGACGTTAACAGAAATCTCCTGAGTAATAAACTCTTTGAATGCTTTGTCTTGATGCTTCGCCAAAATTTTAGAGCTTTCATTTGCGACAAGTTAAAATGAAACAAAAGGAAATCCTGTGAAATCCTAAAGTAGGTGAAAATTGTGACACACAATCTTCTAACAGTAATTTTCTTCCCATTTTATCCTTTTATGTATATTTACGTGAAGAAAAGAATTAAAAAGATAATAACTGGAATTATTAATCTAATTGACTGACAAATCGTCGAGTACTTTTACTTTGGCAAATTTTTACCTTTATCGAAGATTCCAATTAACAACTAATGATAATGAATTTCCTCCATAGCTGCAACAATCTCTTCAATCAGAAGATTCGTTTTCTAGTATATGCTTTTCTCTGAAGAGACCAGATTAACAATCTCAAGATTATTTGCTATAAAATAGCAATACATAAAAGAGGAAAAATAAATGAAACATGAGTTTGAAATAGAAAATGAAAAGACTAAAAGTTAACGTAATCCATGTTTAAACATTTTCAGTAGAACGGCGGTTCCAAAATCTTAAAAATATTATTCATGTAAAACGAGAGAGATAAAATCATAAAAATAAACTGTCGTAAAACTTTGTTCTTAGTTAACTCAAAACACTTTATAAACAATAAGGCTGCACAATTTTCTTTTTGATTCTTGAGAATCTTTCAGAAAAAAAATATTAAGGGAAAAATAATTCATTAAAAAAAGAGAAAACTATTTAAAAATATATTCAATAACGAATAATTTTATGGTGACAAATAGAAATGAAATTACAAATTCGATATTTTTTTTAAAAAAAATCTGATTGATAATACCAAGCATAAATTAATGATTTAAAAATACTGTTTAATTTTTAAAAAATAAAAATATTTCAATTGATCTAAATATATAAAAGGGTATTGTTTTGTAAAATTAAAAATTAAATTGTTTTGTACATTAATAATTCTTTTTTTTTTTTCTTTAGAAAATTCTATACAAAGATAACGTTTTTTCATCGAGGAAAAAAAAATTTCAGGAGATATCCAACCACTAAATAGGAAACGAAACTTTTTGTTTTAAGTAGTAAAATGCAACACACGCATTTCAAATATGTTATCCGTACCTTCTCTGAATACTTAAGTAGCCTCTTAAGTTCTCCTATACTTTCTCGAGATTGGGAAGCAGATCGTTTTTCCTGCACTGTTAGCAGTCGTTTCTTTAATGAAAACTTGAGTTCTTTTCTCGGATGGTTAACATAAAAGATAGGAGGAACCTTGGAAGAGTGGCCTTTTTCAGATTTTAGTTAAAGTTAAAAGATCCTGAGATGCTTCTCGAGGAGTAGGTATCTCGTTTAGTTGTAATAAACATTCCCACATACTTGACTTTTGGAACTAATTGTTTTGCCTAAAGAAAAAATACCCTTAAAAAGAAAATATATAAACGTGTTGTAAATTTTCTGCCAAATAATGTTTATAATATTCGATAGAAAGACCTATTGAATATCTAAAGAAAAAAACGTGCTCCCAGCATTTTAGAAGGGGAAAAAATCACTATAACCAGATAGTAGTTCAATCCTGTTGTGTGTAAGTCAATTTAAAAATGTTTTCTTTCAAAATTAAATTGTTTTTTAAAATTCGTAATTACAATTTAGAAGTCATAGACATAAGTGACTTCAACGTAGCCTATTTCACTCTTACATTATTCGAAAGTATATAATTAATTACGAAAACTATAAGTTTTCAATGTGCATATTGCTCGAAGCTTGAATGAGGAAAAGAAGAATGAAACCGGTCAATACAGTTAAGTGCCTTATAAAATCTGATGTAATCAGTTTAAATTAGGTTACATACATATATATATATATATATATATTATATATATATATATATATATATATATATATAGAGAGAGAGAGAGAGAGAGAGAGAGAGAGAGAGAGAAAGAGAGAATCAGTACATATGTATCAGAGTAAAAATAACTTTGTACAATATGTGCATAAGATGAAAAATAATTATTTCAGACACAATATATTCAGAATACAGACACTGTCCTATACAGAATGTATAGGATTACGCCAGTGTAAAAACTTATTCGGCATTAGTACTTTTTAACGATCTTTGGAGTATACAAAACAAAAAAAATCAAATAAAAATAAAATTAATATAATTAAATTATTTCTTTCCTGAAAATAATTCTATAAAAACATTAGCGAAACATACAAATTTCAGTAAATGAAAAGTTTTTCAAGTTAGAGAGAGACTTGAAATTAGAAAACATAGAATAACGTTTTAAATAGGAATACTCGTTTAATATTTCACAAAAAAAAATGAAAAACTTAAATTGAGGGGTACTATGATTTACCCTAAATAAAACATATTGAATTTTTTTTAATTCTCAAAGATCTCTAAAGAAATAAAATTATTTATTCTTTGTGTTCTCTAACTAAAAACATATTATGTTTTATTTATGTATGTAAGGAACAGAAATTGTAATAAAATTATAATCAAGTACAAAAAATTACAGAAACTTACCAGATCTAACTATAATACTTTATTAGGTTGATAAAAGGAAACTAAATCCTGATAAATGGGAAAGAATTTTATAAAAACAAAAATATTTGACACATTTTTATAAAAAGTCTTTGGTTCGAGAGTATGTTTACCATATAATCTACTAAAGCGAAACTTCTGGCAAAGAAACTAATAAATCTGATATTTTAATTGTCCCCGTATTTCGAAATCACACTGCTGAGCAACTATTTATTGATTTCTTATTGATATTATAAGACATTCAAGAGAACTCCAACGAAGTCTTAAATATTTTTCGTTCAATAATAGAAAATCGAGACTTTAATTAACTTACAAATGCTTATACGATATAGAGTAGATAATTGGAAAGGTACAGTGAATTAAAGCGTTGAATAATTGTCAGCTTAAGTTTATTTTAAATGAAATTTCAATCACTCGTCAGATAAGCGAACTATAATTAGAAAGTTTCTAGTGAATGGAAGGAGAATCTACTATTAGTGGAATATTTACGAAAATTCACATTCATACGAACAAAGAATCCAGTAATACAGACCCTATGTAATGAAAATTGAATAAAACGTAAAATCACATGGTATGAGGAAGTATTATAGAGTTTTAGTTATTGCTAATAAATAACCGAGATATCTGTATAAAATTTGTTCTGCGTATTAATCAATCTTTATGTACATAAAATGGTAAATTATAGCTATTAATGTTGCTTTGTTTGGGTTCAGGAAGCCGCAGATTGAAGTAGCCAGCAGTATCATAAAAGTTTACTTATTATCTCGGCGTATGAAAAAGTTTTAATTATTTCTAAAAGCAATCAAGATGGAAATTAAATTTTTATTTATTATTCTTAAACCTGCTTTACATAGTCACTATTCAGAGTTATAAATTTCTGCCAACGTTTCTTGATATTTCGAAGGCCGTCATTACAGAACTCAGCAGATTAAATTCTATCTTCTCCATATTGAGGATTAAATTCTATCTTCTTCAATCTACGGTTTCCTGAAACCAAATAAATAAACATGAATAGTTGTAATTTACAACATTATATGCATTAGGATCAATTAAAATTCAGAATAATTTTTATCTTGATACCCCAGTTATTTTTATTAACAATTTAAACTTTACGATACCTCCTCTTAAGTGTATAAAGGAGTTCTCGCGCTTATTTCTCTTGAACTAACTCTTAGGGACTTTTATATGGCGTTCTTTTTTTATTTGAGGACCTCTTTCAATAAGTAAATTGTGATTCCTTTGAATTAATTCAAAAATACTGAAATGCAGTGAATAATATTGATGTAAAGCAGTTATAAGCAGTATAGAGTTCAACAGTAATCTGGTGGTAAACAGAGAGTGAATGGGAAAGATTACAACGATAAAGTTAGACGTGGACTTACGCTGATGAGAATGAAGAGATTGGATTAGACGTTAGTGAGAGATGGGGATTCTTGAGCGAAAAGAGAGTCGGATCCCACTCAAAAGTTCTATTACTGACTCTGACCTATTTAGTCAGTAACAGTTAAGCAACCTTCTTGTTACATAAGTCTTTAATTTGGACACGTGTTGAGACAGGATCCACCGAAATGATATTTAGAATTGAATAACCCCAATTTGTGTTGGTATATTGTTTGAATTTTTTTAATTAGTAGCTTTTTAATTATTTACAAGTGATGTACAAGTACAAGTTTAATTATTACAAAACAAAATCAGTTGATAAAAATACAACTAGGGTGTTAGAAGTGTTAAAGTTATTTTAAGGAACTTATTTTTAATATCAGGTCTAGTAACGTCATATTTAATTACTTAAGAATCTTTTTAATTGATACAATAGCTGTAATATAATATACACAGCCTTTAAATCATCAATTTTGCAAATAACGAATATCATCAATGCATTTGTTCAGCATATTTACGCGACACATAATTCATTATAATGTACTTATTACAACATTTTTCAGTCGAATATTGCACTTAAGTGCTTGTTTTACACGCATAATATTTCAGAGTATGCAATTTAATTTTATAGCCAACTGATAAAAAAAAATACTTTAGATATAATGAAGTCATATCTGGTTATTTAAAAATATTAAATATTTCTTAAATATATACAATCATGATTCTTTAAAAGATTTTTAAAAATATAGTACAAGCAGATGCAAAAAATAATAAATAACATATCACGTTTTGATTTAAATAACTCATCCTAAAGGCTAATTTCAAGAGCAAAAATTTTATTTTCTAATAACTAACTTCACAGACTGATTATTGTAGTCTGCATAAAATATTCCAAGATAAATAAATATTTTTTCACAATACTGAGTTATTTTATCATGATCTACTTTTATAAATCCTTTGGTCTCTTTTCCATTATTTGAGAGGGGGAAATGTACGTAAATTAAATCAATGTTGAGCTTTGTTCTTTTCATTAATTAATTCTAATGAGATGTTTTTTACATTTTCCTACTCGTAATTTTCTATCTTATTCTCCTTCTTTAATGCAATTTTAGCCTGAAAAAATATATTAAAAAACAAATAAAATTAACTGACATTAATGATAATTGCATTTAATTAATTTCTCGAAAAACATATCTCAAAGCAATTGCAATGATTTTAACATTATTTTTATGAAATATTTGCATGTGACACGCCACAATATACATAAAATAATACATCACTGTAAAAAGAAATGCTTGTACAACCTTCATTTATTGAGATAAACAACTTTGAAATAATGCCGTTTGTAGCTTCCTCAGACTAATGATATTCTGCCATACTACACATATTCATTTATATATATTAGATATTCTAAAGTAAATATTTTATCAACTTTATTTCCCATTGTATTTATTTCATTTTTCATAGTTATTACATTATTCTTGCTTTCAGAAAGAGTTTAACATATAATTCATGACATTTTGACAAACTCTTTCGGGTGAAATATTTAAGCTTCTGTAACTCCAGATGAAAAAATTGTTACAAAACAATGTAATGAATAATTGAAATTTTAAAACATTTTCTGGATACAAAGTTTTAGAATTTGTTGCGGGTGTATGTGTGCTTTGGGTGTGTGAGAGAGAGTATGAACTCTGTGCGTGTTCGATGTTTTATTTTAATCTTCTTCGTATTATTACAAGGTGCGACTATTAAATAACGAGAATGACGCTGTAAATCATTTTATTTTTATTGCATACATACTTACTACCACCTTCAATATATAACCCTCCTCTATTCCTAAAATGCCCCTTGTGAATCTTCCATTGTTTAAACAGTGCTGGAAATCTTCTCTTAGCTCCTTCAAGACGCGAGCCGCTTTCTCTTTCACAGCTTCAGCTGACTCAAATATTGTTTTTTAACGCAACTTTCAACTTAAGAAACAGATAGATTTGATTTGGTTTAATTAACATGACACTAGAAGCAACAAGGGACAACGACGGACCTCGTAATTTTGAACCTCTGTCAAATAACGAGGACGAGACCTGAGCTGGCACCACCAAAACCTTCTCCTAACTTCCACACCACGCCAACAGGAGGACTTTGGTCCTCAACAGATTCAACGTACATCATCCCCCAGAAACAGATAGAAGTCGCATGGTGCAAGATCAGGAGAATAATGAGATAGTCTAACATTGGGATGCTGTACTTAGCCTAGAAACCTCTTGACGGGCAATGTGGAATGACTTGTCCTTTCCCAATTCGTGTAATTTTCCTTTTTTGCTTTCGCGGAGTTTATCAAGAACGGGAAAGTAGTAATGTTGATTAATAGTGTAACCTTCAGGAACTCAGTGAAGGTACACGATCCCATGAATATCGGGAAAAAAAAGAAAAAAGAAAAAAAAAAATCATCATTGCTTTGAATTTTGATTTGCTCATTCGAGCTTTTTTTTGACTTTCGATGAAGCTAGGCTCTTTCAATGCATGGATTGTCGTTTCGTTTTCAGGATTATAAATAAAAAAAACCTCGATTCGTCACACGTTATCATCCTTTTCAATAAGTTTAGGTCATTTTCAATGGCATTCAAATTGCCGGTACATTTTTGCAAGCTTCCTGTTGCTCAAACGTGAGAATTTTAGGCAACATTTTAGCACACACTTTTTACATGTTAAAATTGTTATGTAAAGTTTGCCGAATGGATTCTTTTTCGATTCCTACAGTCTCAGCAAATGCACAAATACTTAACCGACGGTCAGAGCGAACCAAATAACCGATTTTTTTTTTTTATGTTGTCAACCGTTTTTGATGTGAAAGGGCAATCCGGGTGTGAATCATCTTCACTGTCTTCTCGGCCGTCTTGAAAACACTTAAACCACTCAAAAACACGTTCTCGCGATAAACATTAATTGCCATATACTTCTTTCAATAAATTATAAGTTCCAGTGGCGATTTTTCCTATTGTCATGTGAAATTTCACAATAATTCATTACTGTATTGTTACATTTATCATTTTTTCGGCGGAACAAAAAGAAATAACTCAAATGCGAACGAAGGCTACGGGTATATGGATTTGCGTTTACAGAAGTGAAAGGCACTACATTCGAAAGAGAAGGCTTCACTCTCAACAGCTGTTGGTCGCTGGCGCTTGGCGCATGCGCACTTCTTCTGTAGCAGCGTCAGTCTCATTATTTAATATCCACACCTCGTATACTCAAAATTCTTGAATTAGCTCAAACATTTGAGACTCCTGAAATCGATACTAACTCAGCATCATACGAACTTTCTATCAAAGACCTTAAAACCTGCAACAAATCTTAATTTTAAAGGAAAGGCCACAAAACATACTTAAATGACTGTAATATACGAAGGAATTAAATTATTATCAAATTAACTATGAATTAAATAGCAATAAAACATTTTCAAAAAAATTTCAGAAAAATAATTTTAGATATTTGTTTTCAAGCCGAAAAAAATTTATTAAATCGGTATTAATTAGTTTAAGACTAGAAGAAAACATCCATAAGTTTTTAATTGTTTTATTTGCTTTTGAAGATTAAAATTATAAACAAATTCTAGATATTCTTTCATACTTTATACTCTGTTAAAATATTCACATTATTTATTCTTATACTAAGAAATATTTCTTTGCAAGTATGCATATCCAAAAACATTTAAAATTATATTACTTTCAAATGATGCAAATAAATTAAGTTTTTTGCTGATGTCGAATAGAACGTTAGATACTTGTCGATGAATATTTAACAAAAACAATTTCAGTAACTTTTAAATAAGTTTTAAAACATTATTTATTTCAATTTAACAATAACTTTAAAGAATAAGCATTATTTTCTTTAAGTTTTGTACCTATGATACAAAAACAATTTTGTAGCTATTTCATTCAAATAAATATGCTCATTTAGGCTTTAAACCTGTCGATTTCAGTTAGACTAAAAACACACACTGAAAAACCTTTCAATTTTATTAATGCATAAAAACTTCTTTTATAATTTTTCATTTTAAGCTTTGAAAAAGCAAAAACATAAATCAGAAAACTTTAATGTTTCCACACGAAAGAATTATCCCATACGAAAATCATTCTTTATGATTTTCTTTACCATCAACGATGCATCTTCAATTTAAATCATGTCAGTTTCCACGCCTATTATCACTTTTTGCCTACGAATAGGTTTCCTTGCAGGTAAATTATATTACCTGCACTGGAACGAAGCTATTTTACGAGTTTTAAATATTCACGGGCTCTCACTCAGCAATCTGTAAATTACTCTTTAAAAGTTTATGTGAGAATATTTCGCTTTTCCTCTTTTTTTTCCCTCCCAAATAATGCTGAAAAAAAATCCCATTTTGTACATAATAAGATAATTAAGTCAGTGATACTACGTCTCAGAAAAATGTTTTTTTAAAAAAATTCCGAATTTTATGTAGCTAGAGAAATAAGATATTTTTTCACCTGAATTATATAAGCAAAAAAACCGTTTGATTTATGAAATGATAGGTCAACTAAAAAAAAGAAAATATGTCAACAAATAAGATTGAAATCGATGGCAGAAAACTGTGATGAATAAAAGATTTTACGCATAAAGATTTTTTTTTTTTTTTTTTTTTTGTTCTTTTTAACGTAGTTTATCGCAAAAGCTGTCAACTGTTTTAGAAATTTAAAAGTTATTTTGAACCCCATATATATATTTTGAAAAAAAAAAATTCTTAAATCGTCGAATACATATATTTCGATTTATCCTTTCACGCAATCAATAGATTGATTAACTGATTGATCATAAACGTTGAATTTAAGACCAATCGATGACAGTTGTAGATTTTCACACATATCAAAACACTATAGTTGAAGATTATTAGGCCAGTGGCTGAATGATTGAGAATTTACGACTCGATTTGTTTAAGACTGCCTTAAAGAATAATTAGGTTTGTTTACTCAAACTATGTCTATATATCTTCACAAGATGTGAGGTGGACATTTAGTATGTGAAGTAATGGCTGTAGCTTGATAATGGTTCAAAATTACAAAGTCTGTCGCAAGAAGCCAAAAGTGTAGTTAGAAAGACAGTTTATTCATATAAACATCTTCTACATTTTTTTTTTCAAATAAATGTTTGACGTAGCTTAGTCAAACTTGATTCTTGCCCCATAAGCCCAAACCATCATTCAATCCATCCACAAGTATTGTATCAATAACTTTCAAAAATTATAAAGTATCTGCATGTGTTTATATATCTATATATCAATATTTATTAAATCTATCGAAAAGTTCTGTCGTTTTGTGAAGTAAAACAGAAAAAAATACATTTTTCAAACATTTAATACAATTTCCACCATTACTAGGATTGATCCACAGGGCGATTTAGAAAAGTTGAGGGAAACTTTAAAAGGTGGTAGCACACGCAAAAATAAACAATTTCCATCAAAGAATGCATGGTCTAAAATAAAATGTAAACGTGTTATATGGCACTACATAGTAAAAACAAGAGTACAAAATGAAAACACAAAGAATAACGTATACGTTAAAAAAAGAATTTTAATTAATGTTTATAATAATTGCTCAAAATAATGACCCCCAATATACATACAAGAAAAACAGCTACGAAAAAAAAATGGCTAACGCTCTTGCATATTATTTCAAGCAAAACGCGAGAAAGGATCCTAGTTCGCATAGCTGCTGATGCAAGCGCGCAAATGTTTTTAGATTGAGCATCCACCTGTAATGAAAACGCTCACCGTACATTCGTGCTGATTCTTTGGTATTTGATACTTTTGTAAATGAAACTCATGTCTATTTTGGTATTATGTTTTTTTTTTCCAAAAAATCACAACAGGAATGCTGTTTTAACGTTTGCGGAGTGGCTGTTTTGAAATGCGCCTACAATGTTTGAGTTTCAATTTAGACCACGCATTAGTTGATGAAAAATGCTTGTATTGGTGTGCACTATCGCCTGTTGAAGTTTTCAAAATCTTTTCTGGTTCATCCTATATAAATATTCTAGATAGGTGTTTAATGAGTTAAATGAAAAAAATTTGCTCAATCAAGTCGTCAGATTCCCATCTCTGCTTGCTCAGAACAAAAATTAACTTTTTTGGACCAAATGATAGCTGGTGATGAAAAGTAGATTACTTACAAAAACATCGTAAGTTAAAGAGCATACTAGAAGCCAAGGTAGCCCATGACCTTCTCCTCTAAACCGAGATTCAGCCTGAATAAGAGAATACTGTGTATAGGGTGCGACGTCCAAGGACCAATATATTATAAAATTTTAAAACTTAATGAACATCTGAATTCGGAGAGATACTTTCGGCAAATGGATGATTTAAACAAAGTACTCAAAGAAAAAAAGGAGGCAATATTCAATAGGATGCTCATCACACTGCACCGTGAGAATGTCAGACTATATGCTAATTTTGCGATTTGTCAGAAAATGGCAGAGCTAGCCTGGGAAATTCAGTCATATCCATCATACTCCTCAGACCTAGCACCCTCCGATTATCATCAATTTCTCTCCATGCTAATTATTTTGAACAAAAAAAATTCAAAATTAAAGCAGATGTCAACAAGCACTACTTGACTTGAGTTCTTTGCCTCTGAAGACAAGGCCTTTTTTAAAAATTGAATGAACAGTTTACCCCCTCTAGCAAGAGGTGATAAATAACAACGGAACTGATATATTGTACAATAAATTTTATTAAATATATGAAAAATGTATAATTTTCTTTCCCTTCAATAAATAGACTAGGCTTTTCTACTGACTCTTAATAATTATTCTATAATAATAAATACGAACTATAAACTTCTTTTTTAAAATTTTATCTTCAAAACAACGGCATTGATTGAAAGATGGCAATATATATTGATACTTATATTTCACTCATATAAATAATAAAGCATACAATGTGTATCCAAATTCTTTTTCTAAATTATAAGATGTAAAGTAAAAGGCATTCAAATGTACTTCAACTTAAACTTGAAATATGCTTATGTAGTTCAGATTCACGATCACATATATTTTACTTTCTGTGCTTCTACTTCAAGTGCACCATTGGATTCAATTTTTAAAATGTAAATTTAAACCTCGGTCAAGTGACGAAGATGGTACATGAGCTCTGACACCTCCCTCCCCAAACTTTCACATCACGCTTACGGGACGACTTTGAACCTCACAGATGTAACATAATTAGCCACCCTATGGTCCGCGTCTTTAGTGGCACAGGGTTCTAACCCAAGACATGACGGAAACCCGCCGGTTACGAGTTTGTAATCATGACCACTAGACTACCATGGCCTTAAAGCGTGGATTGGACATTTAATTGTAGCATCGAGTGTGCCATATGATGGGAAGAAAAGATGAAACACACTACACTTAGCTGTACCAACAGATAATCGTACCCATAAACGTACATTGTACCAATTTTTAATTAACTACTAATAATGTTTTAATTACCTTTTCAAATTACATTTCGCGTTATTTTCTCGGGATCTTGCCGAGAACCATGTTAGCCTGATGGTTGAGGTCGAGATTTTTATAACCATCATGGATTCGAGTCTAGATTACACTGAAGACGAGTGAACGGAATAATAGGGTCTAAACTTTAAAGCAAAAACAGCTTCAAAGTTACTAATGGCGTGATATGGAAATTAAGAGAATGAGATTTCATCTCAGGCAAGGTTCTAGTCATCTGAAAATCTGGATTAAAATCGCGCAGTTCGCCGCCAATATTCCTTTGTGTTGCTGTAATGCAGCGTTGATATAAATAATAAAAAATATAATCTTGACTATACAATCCAGCAGAATAATTTTAGAAAGATGTAAGACTATAATATAGAATCTAAGATTAAAAATCTCTCGCGTTTCATTCTCAAACCTAGAACTAATGAAATACCACTTTCCGTCAGACTTATCTAACGTAAATGTACTATAATTCTTTACTGTGTCCATCAAAGAATATGTAGAATAAAAATTAATTTTAGTAGCAATAGCATTTTTCCAGAAATATTATGAATATTGAACACTTTTGATAAAACATTTTAATTAAATTAGTTCTTTCCCTTCATCTTTATAATTCACTTTATCCCTCGCTATGCTTTTAATTTAATTACTCTATGAAACATCATTTCCTAAAAATAATTTCGATATTTTATTCAGCAGGTAATTTTCGAGATGCATTTCTGCTCATTCTGTAAAGAATATTGAAAAGAAATTTCAATGTAATAAATATATTGTCCTGGAAACTACGTAATTTCTAATTTATTTACTTAAAAATATGACAAAGACACATTTGCTTGTGATGGTAATACATATTTTTATATCCCAGTCGTCGTTAAAAATTATTATTAACATACAGCTATTTTAGTTGTCAATGATGCGAAAATAATATAAATAAAGAATATTCAAAAACAGAAACTCGAAGAAAAATGAAGCATAAATTAATTATTTCATGCCCTTAAAATATATTTTAATTCCTTTTTATATTATTTATTTCATCTCTTAAAATGTCACTTCAAAAATAGAGTACCATAAAAAATTTAACTAAGATAAAATCTAGAAGAGCTTAAGTAACTCGAAAAATAATCTCTTTTTGTCTCTTTCAAATATTTTTACAAATTATCTAGCTTTGTTGTCTGATATTTCTCAATTAATATACATGCCGACTTAATCTTCAAATGATAAATAACTCCCAAGGAGAATTTATATTTGAGATTCAAGAATTAAATACGCTCAAAATATTTTTTGTTTGTGTTTTCAACACTTCATAACTAAGAGCCGTAACGACTTACACGAAATTCAAAATTGAGAATAAAAATGGCCTCTAACGCATTTTTATTATTTTTCATTCATTTTATTTTCCTAAAGCTAAATAAACGATGCCTCTTCACGACATATTCCGTGAAAAAGTTGTTTTAACATTTAATTATCTCATTTGTATTTACATTTTTGCGTGACTTCAAAACATCTGAAAATCAATAATGAGCTTGCTGGTTTTATAATAAATTTTGATTAAGCATATTATTCATAGGAATAGAAAAAAAACATCAAACCCTAAGAGATAGAGAGCAAACTCATAAAGAAGACACAACATGAAGATTTGTGAATAATATAGTAAATCAATATAGCTTAGATTAAAAAGAAGCATGTTTAGAACGGAATGGCTTGGAATTCAAAGAATCAAATTTAGTTTCGCAATAATTAGACAGGAGAATTTTTCGATTTTTAGGTATTCTATACTTCTCCAATTATTTGTATGTAATTACAGTACAATGAAAAGTACTTTCGTTATGGAGTTATGAGTCAATTATGAATAAAAATTATATAATAGAATATGCTTTTCTAACTTTACAAATTTTCTCAATCATACTTAACTCAAATAATATTAAAATCAAATATTCAGTTTTTTTTATCGAATAAAACACTGTTTTTTCTACGTGGTATACGTTTTGATATTACTTCTTATACATGAAACACTGTTTCTCTTCGCATATTTAAAAATTTCATTGGCCTGTTACATTCTTGTTTATTTAAAAATTTAGTAAAAGTTGACCACGTATCATTCTAATACTTTTAGATGTGTTAAATACTAAGAAATCGCATTGGACCAAGGATTGTATGGCACGTTGAGAACGCTGAGAATGAATTTAGCAAAAGATAATTTCAGTTCACTTTCTTATCAATGCAACAATTACTTCATAATCAGTTAAAACTTTCTATTAACTTATGTTTTGAAAGCTTTAATATTTAAATTAATAGTTATTTAAAGGAATTATGGGAACGAATGACGTGGCTATCTCTGATATGTCTTTATATTTTATGAAAAATACTTTTAAGGATTTTTTTTTTTGCGTTTTACTCTTAATATCTTATCATGTTTACACCAATAATAAATTCATTAAGGTGAAAAGATTGTAGTATCATTTGTATATCGCTATCTTTCAGTTTAGAACATAATATTGGAGATAAACGTACATAATGATAAGTTAAGTAATAACCTGGATTTATTGTTATAATTTTGTAATTAGAAAGAAATTTAAAGCCCTTGGTAATAAACGACATCTCATAAAAACTACGGTTTTTATGAGCATCTTTTATTTAGAGATAAAACGGGACGCGGATCTTTTTTTAACCTAGAAATCTTTACGAGGGTCGTTCAATAAGTCCTTAGAAAATCTAAGAGATAGAGCTCGTAACATCGAAACTTTTTTGTTTTTAGTAATCATCGTGACTCTCTATACAGCTATCTAAGTCTCACTTACTCGTATTCATGATCATGACACCTTTCACACCTCAAAAATTCTTCGTCATAACTTTTCCTGCCGATGAGATCATCCTCGCCCTCTTTAGAACAGATTCACCAAAAGCAAAAAAATTGTTTCTATTGTTGCTTGGTTTCTGGGGTATAATGATGAATCAATGTATCTCCGATGGTGACAAATCGACGCGGCAGCTATTAAATTTTGATTTGTCAGCAATTGACTACCAAATCAAAACTAACTTACGAATCAAAGTCAAATTTGTTTCAGCTCCGTTTAACAGATGTTAGCACCCTATGGTAACAACAATTTATCTTGAGAGGGCATCCATCTTCAAATACAAGTACTTTTTGAGCCTCCTCCAATCTCCTGTTACTCAAGTTTTTTAAAAAATAATAATAAAAACGAATGTGAATAATGTGTCAATTTAAATGAAAACAATTCTTTTAATAATCTAAAACTCAAATTTGTATGCACGTACAAATTGGAAAATTCTCATGTTGGGGTGTACAAACCCAATGGGAATACACAAAAAGCTCAGAGATAATAAAAGATTCCATCGTTCCTGAACAAACAAAACGATTATTCCTCTTTACACCATAGCGTGAGAACATCAGAATGAAAAAGGCAGTCCCGACGGGATTCTAAAAAAAAAAGATAATACATTTCTAATTATTTTCCTGAAATGAGCGATATGTATAATGACTGATCTTCCCTCGGAAGAAAAGCAATTATAGCTTTTAAAATAGAGCGAATTGCAATTTTTCCCTGGGGAAGGAAACAGCATTTTTCCCTATAATGATCGAAAATATGCGACTTATTCATCTCCTTCTCCCATCTCAAATTTATGTGTACCCAATAAGATAGTCTTGGAAAACCTCCGGACATGATTTATCTCCGGTTATATCCCCAAGACAAAAAAAAAATTGCTTTAGTAATGATTGCTAAAAAAAACGTGAAAAATATTTTTTGTGTGCCCTACGATATCCTTACTATCAACTATCAAATCTCCTTCCACTGCGTTTCAGTTATTTTCCAAAAATTTTGAATGCACTTTATTTCTGCCCACTATTAAATTTTATTCAATTTTTTTTCAAAATTTTGCTGAAATTTTTGATAATTTATATCACAAGTTGCTTGTTTTCTAGCTTCTCATTTTCAGTCGTTTCTTCAATTTCATCAATTGTTTACAAAAATGAAAATTAAAATTAAAATGCCTTAAATTCTGGTTAATACACAAGACATTAAGAATTGGTATTATAAACTAAAAAAGTGAAATCTTTTCGATGCTGATTAAATAGAAAACAAAATAAGACATCTAATCATCCTTTTAATATTCGCGTGTCTGTTTCATTTTTCAGCAAAAGAAAGAGTTAATCTCAATTCTCTGAGATTTCTTTAGCTAGAAAAAAATACCAAGAAACAGAAGATATTTTTCTCTTGCACTGAATTGTTTCATACAAACCAAAATTTTTTCATTGCATTTAAAAATTCAGATTAACTTACAAAATATTTTATTCTCGTTAGTATTTTTCTTTAATTTTTTTAAAAATTCTAGTTCTTTTGATTTCAAATATATTTCCAAGATTTTTATGGTTTTATACCGTAGTTTGAAATGTAATAATTTAATAGCAACGAATATTAAATGTTCTATAAATGCATAATAATTTATTATTTTTTGCTTTATGCACATTATGTTATTAAGATAAATACTTTGTTATTAAGATAAATACTTTATGTTATTAAGATAAATACTTTAATGGAAAGTGAAACAAAAAAAACTTCAAAACTCATGTGAAATTGATTAGATATAGAATTCCTTCCATAAATTAAAGTTTTACTTATATTGTGATTACTGAATAATGGAGCTAAATAAATCTAGAGGAAAATATTCGGAGTAATTTTCCCTAATTCAATTATTTCTAACAAGAGTCTCAGTCCCACTTAAAATAACTAACCCTTCCTAGAGTCTTTTAAAAGATATCTCTTGCCTTTTGAAAAATTCAGTAAATCCATTTGTGGAATCCGATTTTCTTTCTTAAAAAAATTTCCAATATATTCTGAAATGTAATTGTTAATTATACCAAAATTTTAATCATTGAGCATAGAGTGAGGTTATTAACCCCTATGTGTTATCTAGGGAGGGAATATAATTTAAATATTACTACATGACGATTGTAACGGATTTTCGTGTGTGACGCATTTCATTACAGTATCAAAATTTACACAACTTTTTAATACAGTTAAACCCATACTATGTGTGTGTTTTCATAAATAATATTCTTTTCATCCAGAAAATTGAAACTGCCTGCCTTTTTCCCTCAAAAACAAAACAACAATGCAGTTTTTTATGTAACAGGTCCGGCATTTTGAAACTTTCATTTAGTATAACCAGCGTAATCAGGTTCGAATTTCTTAATTCAAAACTCCACATCAGAATTAGAATGACTATATATGTAATATTTTTTGAGGATATTTTAGCTGATATTTATCGATCAAGGGATATGATGCCAAGAAAAAAACAGTTTTCTAAAATGTAAATAAAAATATTGCTGTAAATTTTCTTTTATTTAAAAATAAGAATTTAGATATAATCTTATCGCTTGGTTGCTGTTATGCATTGGTGTATAATTTAATAGTAAATTATTTGTCTTAAGACTTTAAATCTCTTATATATATAATTGTAGCTTATATTAAGATAATAGATTATTACAAGAGGTATATCAAACAATCTTATATGTTGACGATCCTTTTAACTGGCAGCATAGCCCATTGTTTTTGTCAAAGTAGTTCAAAGAACCATAAGAACTGCAGATAATAGGACTCGTCACTAAAGTTTCCCGACATGGTTAATAGGGTTCATGTCCGGAGAACGTGTTGGCCTCCCCGTACGAAAAATTGTCTCCTCACAAAGATAATTCTTCGTTAACCGAGCTCTGTGGGGCTTAGAATTATTAACTTGTAGGGTAAATGAGTCAGCCACTATACCTGTGTAAGGTCAAACAATTGGATCTCTTTAATAATTGAGCATTAAAGATGTTTCTTGGGACGATATACTCGTACAAGTAAGTACAGCCATCTAAAGATATACTTGTCTACGGACATGCACGGTTCCCAGGTCCAGCTAGACCAATGATATTCTTGAGTCACTTTGCAAACAAATTCCAGACTCATCAGTAAGATATACTAACCTCCTGAGACTTGCACTCCAATTGGCATGTTAGTGTGCTCAATTAAACTTTTCATTTCAGTGAAGTTGTATGAGGAGTATATGTAATGCTCTGGACGTCTCACATAGAACCGTCTTCGTGAAACCTTCTGCTCACAAATTATCTGAAGATTAGATGGTCTTCCTCCGTCTGCTAAGAATACAAGAGAATCTACGACGCCAGTTGGTCAAGTGGTTCTGATCCTTCTTGCAGTTAACTACAAAGAGTGGTTGTCTGTGGTCCTTGTTGCTCTATCTTTTAAAAGCTGATTCTGTTCTTAGAAATGTAGCCCAGTCAATGAATAACAAAATGACTCATATTCATTCTTCTTGATACATGGAATTGACTCTGGTCTACATCTATTCACTCAATTCTTTCGATAAATGATGAAGAGTGCTCATATCTAAAAAACGTATATCTCGAATTTTGTTACAGAAATCACGGACGTTTTTAAAGCTTGTTTTCGGCCACATTCCCGATAATATTAAACGACAGCAACTCCACTAATTTACCAAACATATTCCGATAAAACACTTTTTATATACACTGCGTGATTTGTACGAAAATATAATTATTTTTGGCTGTGTAGCCACATTTTTTTCTTATTCTTCCAGAATTATCTGAAACATTGTATAATGCTCTTTATTCAACGAGTAAACAGGAGGTTATTAATCAAAATATAGAAACACAACGCTTTTCCACTAAATACTTCATAAATAGCTGTGATATCTAATAGATTGATTCAAAAAGTTCTAAATTCTGTGTAATAACTCTAATTAAAATAATTATCTGTATAAAATGTTTCTAGTCTTTCTTGAATTTAACCTTAACAAGTTATAGTCTTAATAAATGTGTCTACTGAAGCCATAAGGCTCTCAAATTAATGAAGCGTGTGATAGTACATGAGGGAAGTGTAATGTGTTCTGCTTGCATTAATGAAGATATAACACGCTAGTGGTGAATGAAACTTGAAGGCAAGCTAAGTCACTAATTACATCAGCTTGATAAAGAGGTTAACGTTCGGTAAGAAGTATTATCAATACCTTTTCATTATCAACTAGCGTAATTCTATAATATATGGTTAAAAGAGATTAATAAACTGTTGTCAGTCAATTAATTTAAAATGTAGTTAATAAAAGAATGAACTCCAGAAAAATTAATATATCTGCAATTCCTAATTCTTTTTGTTTTTTTATATATATATTGCATATTATATATATATATATATATATATATATATATATATATATATATATATAAACATTATCACCCTAAATCATATAATTATTTCAAAATACAAATATTAATTTTTAGTGAGTCTTGTTACTAAAATATGAATTTTCGTAATATTTTCGTTAAAAATAAATTTTCATTTTAAATAAATTTTTTTCTTACGAGGATGGTGCAAAAAATACCCGTGATAGGAATAAGGTATCACTATAGTATTGTCCGGGGATCGATTTCTTTTTTCTAAGAAGTCTATAAGTATGACGCCCTTTGCATACCAGAACACCGCCGCTATTATTTTTCTAGTCATTGAGATCATCTTAGTTTTCTTTGGAGCATATTCATCAGAATCAATCCATAGCTGAGCTTTTTTTTTTTTTTTTTTTTTTTTTTTTGCTTGAATTCCGGTGTATGCTCTACGTGGTAGCATTCAATTTTTGTTTTTGAAACAAACTGCTGACAAACCATCTACTTCAAAATCTCGAATTAATGTCTATCTAATCTATGATATAGTGTAAGATTTATTTTGACTCCGTTTAACAGAATTCAGAACATGATGGTAACATCGACTTCCCTTACTAATGCCATATGTTTACAAACATAAATTTTTTCGAACCATCCTCGTAAATTCTATACTATTATCAAATAACGGATTCAATTTCTAGGAAGGAATTTAATGATTTTTAATGTTTTTAACAAATGCATTTCAAATTTCTTTCAGACAATTTAGATATAAATTGAAAGCAATGAAGATGTACATTTTTTTTTTTGTTCTGTTCTTACAAAGTATCATAAAATGTTTCTGAGTAATAATGTGTATAAATATATATCACAAAATATAATTTTTTTTTAATTTTACGAAATGTATCGATAGCAATTTAGTTTCATCTTTAAAATCTTTTACTCTTTATTCCTAGCTTCAATGGGTTTTTTTATTTATAAAAAGGACTTCTCGAAGTATTAAACTCAGTTTGTTTCATATCGCAATTATTCTTTAAACCTCGCTGCTGAATAAAAACTGTTTCATGTTTATCTTTGTACTGCTTTAATTCATTCTTTTAAAAGAATCCTTTTTCAAAAAATACATCTAGAAAAAGAGTTTCTAAAGGTTATGAAATAGTTCTTAAGTAAACGTAATAAGAAAATCTAACATGAAATTTACAAATATTCTTATACTGAATAGTTGATGTCTGATGACAGAAAGATATAAAAATTTCGATTATCTTTTCTTTCCTAAAATGTCGCTTACATTCGGTGACTGTTCTTTTTTAAAGTGTTTTTATTGTAATTTTTTATTATGAACTAGCGACAAAATATAGTGTTAGGAGGGGAGAGGAAAACTCTACCCACATCGTTTTCAATCTCACCCTGCGGCAATTCCATCCAATCCATTTCTTAGAAAATGCTATTTCGCGCATTTTACAATTTCTTCTCGCCTGCTTAAAAAATTGGAAGTATGGGGGTATATTTTAATTTCGTTACATACTTTTGGAGATATTTTTCTTCGAATGTGAAGCCAAAGGAGAATATTTTTTTTTCATTTCTAAAAACATACTGAAATTATTCAATTATTAACAATATTTTATTATAGAAATAGTAATCATTTTTAATTAGGTGGATTGGCTGATTATAATCCCATAAGGATTCTTATTTGAGTATTCATAAGTGTTTGTAATTAATAACGTAAGAAAGACCAAGAAAAAAGGTGATGAAGGTCTTCTTGGAAGATTTTTCCTAAGAGTAATTATTCCAATAGCATTTAATATATATTGGAGCGATAATGGAGAGCATATCAAGTTGACTTCTTATGTTATGTTAAAGTTATCGAGATTAATTGTAAGAGGTCATACGACTGTTAAATGCAATAAATCAAGCATTTTTTTTTTTCTCTCTTCGAGTCATCATATCTTTTTAAAATTTCAATGAAATGTTACAATTTTTCGTATGTGATAATTTATAATTTTCTCTTCAATAAACTAACTTTGAATGTTCATAAAAGATTTAAATAATTTATAATATATTATAAGTGATAACGCTTAATTTTATTATTTAATAGTATATTGATTTGCATGCACACTCGAAAAAAAACATTTTTTATTCTGAATATACCAGTGCAATGTTTATTTAATAGTGCAAATAAATGCTTAAAAATACAGTTAAACTAAAAAAAATTGACCTATAATGCAGTTCTCATTTTCCTCAGGCTCATTGAAAATTGGAATTAAATCTTTTTCATATTTTAATACGTACCTTCCTTGAATAGATATCAAAATGTGTACAAAACACAAAAAAATTGAGCTAAAATAATGCAAAGTAAAATAATAATATAATTGCATATCTTTGATAAGGTTATCTTAAATAGTTTTTAGGTCCCTTGAACGAGGTGATGAAAAGTCACATTTTGAAAAAAGGAGTTTTAAAGCTTTCCATTCAATAAAGTTGATCAGAAGTAATAATGAATATTTTAATCATATCTCAAAAAATAATTAGAATATTTTCACAAAGTTTGTTTTAAAGTATTTAGAAAATCCTATATTATTTTAATGTTTGTTTTTTTCCAGGAAATCGAATTTTTTTTACGACTTCAGGATCGTGAGACTGAAAACGTTCGAAATTATTTTTGTGGTATAATTAGTATATATATATATATATATATATATATATATATATATATATATATATACATATATATATATAAACCTTTTTAGAGCAAAAAATAAATAAGATAAATAAATATATCTAAATATTTAAGTATATTAATCTTGAAATAAAAAAAAAATTATGGTTGCTTAAGTTATGCAAGATATATTTAACAATAAACAATAATAAAAGTAAATCAGTAGGATAATTGTGAAAATGATTATAACACAATTTCTTATGATTACGTATACGAAGATAAAACCTGATATGATGCTAATGTCTTATACTAATCTTGTATGATCTTATTTTTCTCTGCTGATTAAAGTAAGATCATGTCCAGATAAATGGCGAATTTATTTACCGTGTACACTTACATTTTATAATTAGTTATAATTATTGTAAGAATTTAAAATAATCACAATTATAAAAGTATTACATTTATATTTCAGTAAATGATTCGTGTAAGGAGTAACAATGCCGATTGAAAATAGTATAAATTAGGATAAAATGTTTAAATAATATCTGTATGAAAATTTTTATTTAAAAATATCGAAAGGAAATTCAACTAAATAGTTTATTTGAATATGCATACACTAAAGTAACTATATTGTGGTACATATTATATTGTATGTACACACAATAGTAATCGCTCGCGTAATAATAATTATATACAAGTAAAATGTAATAAAATAATTTTCATTTATTTTTTTTCAAAAATGTTAAGACATTTCGAAAGCTGTTTCAATGAACCATAAAATTCTAATTAAGTCAATAATGTCTGTTGTTGTGAATTTTACTATCTTTTTTTTTTTTTTATTTCTTAGTGATAAAATTTTTAAATTCAAATCTTGTATTTAATCACGCTGAATAAAGTTTGAAAATTATTAACAAAACTGAGTTATATATCAGTAATCTTTAGAAAAGGGCACGCAAAATACGAATTTACATTCTGATGAGTTATAGTAAATAGTTTAAATTACATTGTTTTAAAGTAAACAAAATATGAAAATTTTCCTCACAAATAAAAGCAAAAGTTTAAATTTTGAATAACTAATTCGAAGCCGAAGGCTGTAATCTAAAGTTAAGGGTCTTTTTTGTCTATTTTGTATAGAAATATAATAATAGCTACATTTAATTCGGAATAAATATTTAAATGCTTTCAGACAAAAAAAAAAACTCAAAATTCTAGAGAAGGTGCTCATTCTTCCATTAATTCAAATACCACCATTTATGTAGGTGGAAAAGAACTTTAAACTTTCCGAAAATGTAGGTGGTAACTTATTGGAAGCTGAATTACATTTCTTCTTAGTATAGTTAAAACTATCTAGAGAAATTCATACTATTATTACACATAGCTTCGAAACGGCGTTCTTACAAACTTTTGTTTAACTTGTTGTACTCAAATGTATGTTTGCAAAAAATATGTCTTTGAAGTTCAAAATTTACCCTCAAATTTTAACTCACTTCCTATCATCTGATCGAGCTGAAACTTTGCATGCACGTATAACTTCGATGACAATACAATATAATGGTATGCTAAAAACATTAATGGACTTAGGAAGTGGAGAGAGGGTTAAGAACTCGAGCTTTGCACATAACACCCAATTGGATAGAAAAATAAATAAATGTAAATATAACTTTTAAATCAAGCTTTTATTTAAAGATGGACTTAAATATATAAATGTAATGTTTAAATGTTAAAATACCATAATTTATAAAAGCTTGAAGAGTTAATACTTCTTTTGATCTCATATATAAGTAGCTAAGGTACTTAATCGGTAATTACTTTATTATATTGGTTAAGCACCTCAAGCTTTCATTTACTGTAAATTATTTTAGATTTCAAAAAATAATTTTTTTACTTTTTTGCCCATCCTTAAGTAAAAGTTAGATTTAAGAATTTATTTTTTATGTAACATGAGAAATATTATTCAATCACTTAAAATAAATTTTTTACTTTTCTTTAAAAATAAATACTTTTCTTTAAAAAATATAACTATAATGTATTCCAAACAAACTTTAAGACCTATTAGGGTTGTAACGCAAGAATTCCTTTCCGAAAATAGCCAGCACACACACACAGTTCCAAGAAATAAAATCACACTCTGAACTAATATGTACTGCTCAGAAACGACAAGAACTTTCTTAATTAGAAGGAGTAATAAAGGGGAAAAAATCCCTATCAGAAACAGGCAGATCACATCTAAATTGATTGCCTAGGTATAAGAAAGCAACAATTGAAGAGGAATCTTGTACAGATATTCATAACATGCTAAGAATACACAAGGAAGATTAATGATTTTGCAAACAAATCCTTATAATGGGAGAAAGACAAATCCTTTTGGTCTTCTCTTTCTTGTTTTATGGCTCTCATGTGTCAACAAAGAAAAACAGAAAAGATTCATCATAACCCTCCCGAGGGAATTTCAGTATTGATTAGTGCAATTCCATATCTACTCCCACCTTTGCTTCAAACAAAAGGGAATTTCAAACAGAATCTATGGGTTTTAATTAAAATCTAACGTAGCGAAAGAAATCTTTAAAACTGTATATTTTATCATATGAAGATTCTTCCTCCTTGGTTATTATTTCGAAGGAGAAAATGAATCGTTTTCCACTCCAATCCTCAAATATTTTGCGAATTATGGGAGTATAGAGATTTTTATTAATACTCAGTATGGATGACTTGAAATCGTAATCAGAATTGTTTCGTATTCGTTGAGAATTTGGGGTTTTCAACTAACTCTATAAAACAGAGTGTATCACTGAAGGAAAAATTTTAGAAACGAATATCTATTTATTCTGTAGAAGATTAAGTTTCGCATCATCGAAAATTCCGAGGCGTAATTGAAATTATATTTACAGAGTGTGGAGGGAATTTAAATTTTAAAGTGCCTATTTTTGTTACCAATTTTATATCTCGTTGGGCAAAATAAATTGAAAATCGTCCCCACTAATTTAGAGATTTAAGGTTTACATTTTCTTGGCAAATGCGTAGAAAATATATATTAATTCATTGTACTTTTGATGAATCTTTGTGTAGTTAGGTTTGTATAATTAGTTTATTTTTAATGAATATAATAGGTCATATATAATTCTTATTTTCAATAAATTTTCCCAAAATCTTTAAAAGCTTCCTCCTTAATTAATTAAAAACTAAACATTTCACAAACTCTCAGAAAAAGTTCAGAAATTTTCCCACTGATATCCATTTTACTCATCTTTTTGAAGTATCAAAATATGTATATAAAACTAATACATATATCTCATACAATGGACACATACAATGAAGGTCTTAAAATATTAGTGATACCAAATAATAAAAATATCACAAAGTTTTCAATTGTTTTGAACATTTTTATTTAATAGAAACTAGTTTCCAAATTTAATAAGATCTAAAATAAGAACTGGGCACCAAACAAGAAAATGTTATGAAGTAAAAGATATATTGAGAAGATTGTAATTTTTTTTAATTAAAAGAGACGTGAGTTAGCCGCTAAATAAAATATAATTATTAATTACTAGCTTTTCAAAATATATACTTTTTTTTCTTATTACAGAAATAAAAAAGATTCCATTTATTCTGCTATTCAAAAATTTCTAAATGTCTTCACCTTATATTTTAATACTAATAGACCTTAATGGATGTAAGGCAAACTTATTTAACTAGATAGTAACAAAATTTAATTCTATTACTTAAATAACTCTTTTTATCTCATATATTCCTATATACACTCTATGGCAAAAAAACAAAAAAAAAAAAAAAACGACTCTCCAAGAAGGAGTTGCCCGATTGTAATGAAATTTCGTATGTAAAGACATTTGAACAGAACATGCAAATAATTAAAATTTGGTGTCCAATGAATGAATACTGGAGCTACAGCGCATCGGAACTGCGCATTCAGCAGGTGCATATAAGAAGCGATTCTCAATCTGATGGTCAAAATTTCTATTGCATTGCAATTTAGGATACCTTTCAACGACTTAAAAATGTCTCGCCGCAGGAACCGAGCTCATTACGAGCAACACTCAGAGTTTGAAAGAGGTCGTATCATTGGATTGAAAGAGGCAGGTTGGGCAAATCGGAGAATCGCTCGTTGTATGGGTTGAAGCGATGCGGTGATTAGAAGATGCTGGCAAGAATGAATGGACAATGGCATATTTCAGCGCCTGGATGGTAGCGGTCGACCTAGAGCCACAGCAAATCGGGAGGGCAGAGTGATTGTCAGATCATCTGTCACATCACCTGATTCATCGTTATCAACCATCAGACATGCGACCCCCATACCATTGTCCACCATGACCATTCACAGACAGCTGATAAAGAGAAATCTATACTCGCACCGATCGCTACGCCACGTGCCACTCACGCCTGCACACTGTCGAGCTAGATTACAGTGGTGCTTGGCTCGATCAGGTTGGAATGATGCTGACCGGGGACGTATAGTGTTTAGCGACGAATCCCACTTCCAACTGTGTCTTGAGGATCATCGAAGATGTGTCTGGAGACGCTCAGGGCAGCGTGCCGATCCTGTTTTCATTATTGCATGTCACACAGGCCCTCAACCAGGAGTTAGGGTCTAGAATGACATTTCCGTTGATAGCCGGACCTCTTTGGTTGTCATTAGAGGCACACTTACAGTACAGCGGTATGTCGACGACATTCTGAGACCTGTTTTGCTACCGTACCTTTTGCAGTACGCTGGCCTTATTTTTCTACAAGATAATGCCAGCTATGAACTGTCTTACTGCTTGCTTTGAATTGTCTTACAGTTTGTCAAACACTTCCTTGGCCAGCCAAATCTCTCTTCAACCGAGCATGTCTGGGATATGATAGGAAGGTGACTGCATCTACCAGAAAATGTTGATGACCTAGTCCTACAATTGGAGCAAATTTGGCAAAAAATACCGCAGGAGACCATAAGGGAATTTTATCACTCTATGCCACGTCGTGTGGCAGCTTGCATCCAGGTTAGAGGTGGGTCAACTCCTTATTGAGCTCGTATATTGTAACTCTGAAATAAATCATTCAATTTTTCTAAAATTTTAATCATTTTCTATTCTGTACATAATTTTCCTATGCACCATTTTTGTCTCCATCGAACAACTCCTTTATAGTGCGTCGTTTATTTTTTTTTTTTTTTTTTTTTTTTGTAATAGAGTGTACAATGAAATTCTCTATTAAAAATGAAATAAAAATTTTAATGATTTTATTCAGATAAATTAATTTGTAAAATTTAAAATTAGAGCAATCTATTAAAGTTATGAACCTTTAATTTAATAACTCTTGAAAAAGCATTTTTTATTTCCTTTTTAATATCCTTCTGTATTTATATCTATGATTACTGTATACTATGCTTCGACAGAAATAACCTGCACACACAATATGTTTCACTACATTTTGAGAAAAAATTTCTATTTTAGGTACCATAAATTTAATTTCTTTTATGTAGGGCACGTAACAAAAACATAATTTAATTTCTATAAATAAGCTTAAAAATTTATCCTAAGTTCAAATAATCACTTAAATTTAATTTAGAAAACTTTTCTTTTGATAACTAAGATTAAGGCAATAATAATAATGTATTCTTGTATTAAATCTAGCTTGAATAAAACCTTAAACATTTATTTTTTCTTTTGTGTTTGGTGAAAGTTCTAAATTTATTTCATTTACTGGTCTATTTAATGTGAGTAAATAAACAAAAAAAATTATTTTCCAAAACTTTTAATGTTAAAAATTTTTTTATTACGTTTACACTTATAGCATGTAAATATCTCTCTTATAAACAATATCAGAGATATAGCTTTTAAATTTTTATGACTAATATACATCGATTTTTTTTAAAATTACAAACACAATACTCTATTTTTACAAAATTATGTTTTAAAAGCTATTTTTTAATTAATTTAAACAAAATACTTTTTGAAACAGTATTAATCGAAGCATTAAACAGATTTTTAAAAGCTTAACAAAGTACGGATGAAATGAATTAGAGGAAGGAGTGGCAATATTTAATTAAAAAGAAATAAAAAGAGGAAAACTTTCAAATAACTCACCAGAAAATTAAGTTAAGTAATCTTTTTTAACCTTCATAATCGCATAACTAACTCAGTTTCATAGTTAAAAAATTTGAAATTAATTGAATCACGCCATAAAATGATTAGTTACATTGTTGATAAGAAAGCACGAATCAGGAAGTAGATGAGAAAACCTGAAGTTTTTTTCTGAAGATCTGAGCAAATATTTGAATTGCGTGACATCAAAAGATCGTAACTTAAACAACGATGTTTTAGGAAGATTATCAATAACATTCATAACAGCAAATGCGCCATTAGCCTTTTTGCTAAATTTTTCCATTAGGCATGATATGCAATTAAATATGAGAGGATTCACAAGTGCATTCACTGATGCTTTATTTATATTATGAAAATAAATTAATAATGAGATATATTATTATTAAAAACTTTCTGAATCTTATGTGTTTCATTATTAGGGAAAATGTGTAAATTATTATTTTTATATACAGTATTTTGATTCATTTTTATGAAGATTACTAAATACACTATTACTCCTACTTTTCATAAAGAATGAAAGAAATTACCATTCCATCATAATGCCACTTCTTAAGAAACTCTAAGCCAAAAGGCTAGACATTCATTATTTTAAGTAAAGCTTGCAGCCCTTTTTTGATAACCATAAAGATCGATTCATTTTATATATTAAAAACACTCAGACAGATTGTACATCTACAATATGTGGTTGACTGATTCACCCAAAGGAGACCGAGATCACACAACAAAGATTTGGAGATCAAATTTAGTCTTCCGAAAGTACCACTATTCAGAATTTCCGCAAAACCAATAACGGGTTTACTAAAAAAAAAGTTTACGTAATGAACATGAAGTTTTACATTGAAAATTTAAAAGTTTAATATTTAAGTATTTGTGTTAAAAAAATTAAGCAAACAAAACAAATAAATTTTTATCATGTCAAGAATGAGGATGATACAAAAATAAAAATGCTTAATAAACAAAAAAAATCATTATTAATTGAACGAAAATAAAGACAATGAGAACATTTTTACAAGTAGAGTAACAAAAGAAAAAACTGATTAATAAGAGAAAGCATAGGTAAAACTAAAATACATAAAAAAAAGTAAGAAAAAAAAGGAAAAATACCAAACCAAGTTGGGGGAACAAGGAAATCTTAGATTTGAAAATAATAATAATAAATAAATTGCATAAATTACACATATATATAAGTAAAAAAATTCTTTTAATCAAGCTTTTACTTAAAGATGGAGTAAAAGGTATATAAATATTTTTAAATGTAAAATAATATATAATTCATAAATGCTTTAGACGTTTAACTAAAACCCGTAGGTAATTAATTACCTATAAATTAATATATCTCTTAGCAATTTACTTATATATGAGATCAAAAGAAATATTAACACCAAGTTTCTTTTTAAAAAATCATTATTTTACACTTGAATTTTTCTTTCCTTTTAGACCATTTTAAATAAAAGTTCATTTTAAGAAAATAAAACTTATTTTTATATATTTCATTCTTTTTAGTATGGAAAGTTAAGATTAAAAAAAACCTATCACGTGAGCTTTTAGTATGTGTTAGATATGAACTTAATTGGGTGCTGTTGAATGCAAAGCTCGGACCCTCAGCCCTTCTTCCCTGCCTCTACTTAATCATACCTAAGTACAGTATTGTTAATAGGGTTACATGTGTATGAAAAATTTAAACTCGATCGGATCATAAAAAGTGGCTTAAAGTTCAAGGATAAATTTTGAACAGGAAAGATAAACATACATTCATATGAGCATAGTCAGTTAAATAAAAATGTATAATAATAAAAAAAGAGTAATCGAAAAAAAGATTATTGAACTTAATTGCCTATATGTGATGTATATAAATGGTAATCTAACAATATGTGGTGTAAATAATTTTAATACTATAAGGTTTCTAATATTGTTATTCGATATACTGACACCTACATTAAAGATAAGATAGAAAACCTGCCCTTTTAGTTTTTTTTTTTTTTTTTTTTTTTTGATTAAGTACTTCTATATTAGACTTTTCTCTCGAAAACTCAACATAGCAAATTCATTTATTTTCGGCTCAAACCTAAGCCGTAAAAGTATTGCTTAGATATTTATCAATACGTCGTGTCATTTAAGTGAGACCTTATCGAATGTTGCTGATTCCTGGATTGCGTTGTTCTTTATTGACTGTCTAGGTTTTCTTTGCCTTTCTTTTTATATGTCTCTTCCCTCGTATAGTACTTACACCGCTATTGTGGTGATACTGTTTCATGTACTGCTACTGTCTGTAGGCTATTCTTAACGATGGGGATCGTTCACTAGTTTTTTGTCCTAGATTGTAAAGGGATGTAATCCATACTAGATTTTTACTCAAATAATTTGAAAATTAAAATAAAAACTAATTACAAATCAAAATAATTCGATTGCAGTCAAGCTTCATGTACAAATAATTCCCTCTTATATTTTCATGAATTTACATAAACTTGAATGAATATAAAAACAATTTATACGTTACAATATTAACGTAAGTATACACTACACTTCTGGAATGTTGAGGGGACATCATAAAATTTTAATTACTAAAGAATAACCGAGATATCTAGATTAAATTTATTCGTCATAATTAATCCCTATGTACTCATATATAATGAGGAAATAACAGCTATTAATGTTGATTTGTTTGGTTTCAGGAAGCCATAGATTGAAGTAACCTGCAGAACGGAGAAGATAAAATTCAATCTGTTAGATGGAGAAGATAAAGTTCTATCTGTACTTAAAAAAAGTTTACGTAATGAACATGAAGTTTTACGTTGAGAATTTAAGAGTTTAGTACCTAAATATTTTTGTTAAAATAAATAAGCAAACAAAACAAATTTTTATCATGTCAAGAATGAGGAAAGTACAAAAATAAAAATGTTTAATAAACAAAAAGGCATTATTAATTGAATGAATAGATAGACAATGAGAACGTATTTACATATTTACAAATAGAGCAACAAAAGAAAAAATTGATTAACAAAAGAAAACGTGTAAAACTAATACACATAAGACAAATAAGGAAAAAATAGGCAAAATATCAAACCAACTTAGGGGCACAAGGAAATCATAGATTTAAAAATCTACAATGACTGCCATCGAAAAGCAAGAAACACTGGGAATAATGTATAACTCTGGATCGTGACATTGTAAAGAGGTCTTAAGAATAATAGTTATATATAAAACTTAAGTTTTGATTTGGATTATTTTAGATATAATTAGAACTTTACAATACCCCTGGACGATAATTAAAAATTAACGATATTTCGGGTTACTTCAATCTACGGCTTCCTAAAACCAAACAAATCAACAAAAATAGTTGTACTATACAACATTATAAACATAAAGATCAATTAATATGCGTAGTAAATTTTATCCGGATATCTAAGTTATTTTTAGAAATAATTACGATATTCCCTTGCATTTTTTTATATTACCGTCCCATAAGAGCTATGCTTTATGTTATCAGCTGCTGGTGAGATTCTATCAAACAGAAAAGAGCTGAATACAGCTTAGTCAAGCAAAAGAGTAAGTTGTTAAAGAAAATAATTGGAAATGTGACTCGGGAGGGAAATTCAGGAGAACTCCATAACTATATTTTCTCAGTGATGACGAAATTGTTCGTGAAGTACAGAATACACAAAGATATTTTTGAAAGGTCACGATAGGTTACACGATAGCTCGAAAACAGTTCCCAAAAACGCGTTTTAGATATAAATATTATTGTTGGATATTTTTTTACTAAGAAACCTAACTGGTTTTCTTAGTATTTACGTTAATAGAATATAATTTTAATAAGAAGTTTATGTTATATATTTTTGTCAACAGAACTACTCCCTTGATTAATAAGAAAACAAATTAATTTATAAAAAAAGCAAATTATTCAAATTTTAAAATTTTTAAATAGTAATTCATTTGGGAAATAAACTATTAAAAATAATTAAAAAAAACTGCCTCTATTACATAAATTTCTAAATAATGATTAAATTCTCAATCATGTTGAAAAATTAAAAACTCGAATAGCATAAACTTCTTAATTTATCAATTTAGTTAAATTTCTTTAAAAAGAACCACTTAACTTTCTTATGAATCTTATATGGATTTCATAAGATTTCGTGTTTAGTTTTAAAAATCTATGATTACCATTGATATTTAATGTAAAGATTGCTAAATAAAGTTCTATATATAGGAAGAAAATTTTTCTTCCCAAAACAAATATGTGCTCAAGAAACCATCCTCATTTTTTACACAAAGGTAATAAATATATCACGATCTTAACTCAAAATTGAATAATGTAATTTACAAAATATCAATGGGTTGTTCATCCCATGTCATTTTTAAAAGTAATGCGGATTTTTATCTGCAAAAAAAAATTCTGATTTTAGCTTGTGAATATAAGCGTCTCTATTCAACTTTCTTAGATAATACTGAAAATGAGCCATATTGGACTTGTTTATTTTTCATATAAGGAAAATAAATTGAATCGGATCAGGTTAGCCGAGTAGTAATGACATCGAACAATGTTTCAATCAGACCGTGGGTTCGAATCTCGATTCCACATTGAAAACCCGTCGTGTAGGAAGACTCTTAAATATGCTAGGGTTTCCAAAATCCTCACTTTGACGGGGATTCGGTGTACCAGCTCAGGTGTAGTCACTGTACCATGGTTCAAAATTTCAAGGTTTATAACCAATAGAGCCCTCTTATTGCATTTAAGTGCAACGTTAATAAACAATCAAACAAATGCTGATAAGAAAGGTTTATAAGCTTGAAATGCGGCATGATATTAATTTTTGCTTGTACCATCGGCAATTTTGTGCACATCGTCTCATTTGTTAGAAGAATGTCAAGCTTATAATTTATTTCTCGCCCGTTTGTATGAAACATGGTGTATGAACAAATATTATAGTATGTACAATCAGTTTCTTTAAAACTCTGTCATCAATTTGGTGATTTAAAGAGATTCATCTCATCGGTGTTGCTCTGATCGTGGTTTATAAAACTGCGAGGTAAACAGAAGTCAAGTTAAATTTAAAGTTTTCTTACAAAAAAAAAAAAAAAACTTGCCAATATTCCATGAATTAACTCATGGTCCTTGTCAAGTCTCTTGCTAGACTAGAGGAATAAGCCACAAAATAAATATAAATCATGAAAAAAACTCTTATTTTAAAAATACTTAAAGAAAGAGAAAGAGGAAATGATGAAGATTCCTACTAAAAAACATGTAAAGAAACGTATTGTAATGCAGATTTCTCTCCAACTAACAAAATTTGAAGTAATGTGTTCGAAAGTCCGTTACGGTGATCATGTAATTCTTGGTAACGGCTTTTTATTACTTAATTGTACCTCAACTGGTTTTCTTATTCAGAAAAACTCTTACTTTTCTTCCGTCTATTCTTATTCCCTTTATTTATTATTCCCATGGCAGCTGTTTTGTTGAAATTTATTCCAATCTTTTAATCAATACATTTATTTTTATAAGATGCTGTTGTTAAAATAAAATACATGCGTCTTCATTTTGTTACGTGTATTAAATGAATATTTTTTTGTATCAGATATCAGCACAATGTGTGTGTACTAATTGATACTTACAATCCATTAGAGCTGAAGTTTCTAATTATTGAAGGAAATATGAGTAAATAAATGCATATATTTAAATTGCACACAACTCAAAGCATTCGCAAATTAAGAATATGGGATATCAAAACTGAAAAATAAAATTTAAAATTTTTTAATTCATTACTCTCAATGGAACAAAGCTTCTGGCTTCCCAAAATGCAACATCATACAGGAAGCATTCAAACCACTTGAAATGTTATACCGAGATGAGAATGTATATGATTAGCAATTCAGATAATCTCTCGTACATCATGAGAGCCTGTGGCGCCATAAATAAAAGAAGAATATAAAAGAAAATTGAATGCCATTTTTAAGTACTGCATTTGTTTTTACTTGCGGTTGTTTTGCGTGAGCAATTTCAGAATGCTTTGAAAAAGAAAAACAGTGTCATTCGAGCAATATTTCTATTAAAATTCAAACACATCAACTAAGAAAATTGAAAATAATATTTGCAATTTTACTGCAACGAAGTAACTTATTGAAGTATTATTGCGGAATTCTCCGGCATATTTCCTTTTAACTAAACTCTTGGGGCTTTCATAGGATGTCATTTTATTTGAAAACCTCTTATTTTTAATGAACAGTAACTTATGTAAATTAGGATAGAAATACTGAGATGCTGTGAATAAGATTTATGATATAGCATTTTAAAGCTGAAAAGAGTTTAATGGGGGGATTTAATAGCAATAGAGAGAAGAAATGAGTGGAGAGAGAGAGATTGGATGGTTTGACTCAACGATTAATGTGAAATTACCATCGGTGAATGGTATTAGTACGGATCCGGTTAGTTAGTGGTAGGATTAGTAGCATTTTATAATATAAATCTTTAGGTGAGGATTTGCTACTCAGGCGTGATATGCATCTTGATTTTGAGTCATTCTTAAAGGAAGAATAAAATATTGCTGCATTTTTCAATTCTACTCTTGATAGTGTGTAATCTATTTATTGATGATGGTTCAAATACATGCTAATAGCAAAATCAGGACATCCTATGTAGTACATTTAAAATTAAGAGCTAAACATTTTTCTGGCTTTAATTTTCAAAATAGTACATTGCTAGGCTAAAAAAAGCATATTTCCAATTTTAATGATATTAAAATAATATAATCTCTGATTTGCTCTATAATGTCCTAAACTAGTTAAAGCGCAATTAATATTTGAATGAATTCAACTCATTTATTTGAACATTGCATTATTCATAAGAAATTATATTTTGTAATTTCCATGCACTTATACTGGAAAACTTAAGTCGATTTTAATCATCGTTGAATCGTGTTTTTTTAATGATCATGCTTTTAAAATTTATTACCTAGAGAATTTGTATTAACAGAATTGGTTCTTCGCTCTATTTTCATTTCTTGAATTCAAGTGAATAACGTTTTGTCGGTTCTAAAACTAAATGCATAAAACATGCGTCCAAAAATTGCTATTTTTCTGCAGACTTTTCAGTAATCCTCCTAGGATCAATTTGAAATCCTTTTTGACTTGATAATGACATAAAAATGATGCAGGAAGAAAAAATATAGAAGTACCCCCCACCCCATGTCATTTTTCTTCCTTTCGAAGTGAGATTACAAATTTATAGGACGAAAATCTACTTCACTAGTTTCAAAAGGTTTCTTATGTAGTTTTTAAGGGTATTTTTTTCTTTCATATTATTTTGAAATTCATGACTTAACTGGATTATCTTTCCATAAAGCTTTAATTTTCGAAACTTGTGTAAATATTATCGATTCAATATTTAAAAGTTTTAGTTTCAATTTAAAATATAACTAATTTATACTTAAATTTTTCAACCAATTGTGATAAGAATTAAACTCTACATTATATTCTATATTAAATTACCTTCAAAATTATGTTATATGTTGAAAGTTCAGTGTTATATTCTGTGTTTTCAGCTAAAACTTCCTTAAAAATAAAATTTTGAAATAAATTAAAAAACGAATTGCCGTATTAATAAAAGCGCTGCTATATTTATTAATTTCAAACAGAACATGGACATGCTTTTATTGTATAGACTTTAATGCATATAGTTGAAATATATAAAATTAAATACATTATCTCATAATTTTTAAAATATGTATAGATTTTCTTAGCATTATCCATCAAATTTTGAAATTAAAATTTTATTACATTTATAAATTGGGTTACAAACCTATTAATAAAAAGAAACAAATTTTTATAACGACATATCGTATAAAAGATTATTAAATATGCATTAGTTTATCACTCGGTAGGAAGTATTTTCATTAAAGTATTAGATTTTTTATCCAATTTATGATCAAAAGAGTTACACTGTCATTTTTCCGATCAAATTCTTCTTTTAGCCGCAAATTTTTAAAAACTAATATGGTTACATATTTTTCATGACATTTTTCGTCTGAGTTTGAAACTAATTAATTCACATTAGTTTTAAAAGTGTTTGCCGGGTTTTTTTTTTTTTTTTTTTTTTTTTGTGAATTCGAATTTCTGAATTATTATTTTGTCGGAGAATCATTAAATATATGACTTTTTTATACCAGCTAATTTATTTCTACCCCATAAAAATACCAGTACTATGATGATCGTTTGTTGAAGGAGCATAATAAAAAATAACAAATTTTAAAATGTTTAATTCGTCCAAAACAGAAAAGCAACACATTTAAATGTGTCTATGTGTGTGCGTGTATGTGAAGCGGTTTTCAAAAATTTTATCTCACATCAATCATAAAATTTCATGCCACAGAAGAGTTTTATTATCATCAAATCATTCTTTTTTTATTTTATCATTTGCACTTTAAGAAAATTAAAAAAAAAAAAAAATCTCCAAAATGAAAAGATTGTAATTATTTTATAAGTTTTTCAACTAATACTAAAAAAATTTAACTCTTTTACACACTACTGAATCTATTGTTAGAATTTTAAAAATATAAAGAAGTTAGTATCTAAAGTATTTCCTAATATTTTTACAATCTAAAGAACATAAAAGCTTCCGAATAGCGGGATGAGATTAATATACATAGTTCATAAGAATTTACCTATTTTGCACAGTTGTTCAACCCCCCCCCCCTTATATTATCACTGATTCAGATTCTTAGAATATTTGGCGAGCAAACAGAACTTATTTCAGTATGTAAATTTAGCAGACATGTTTCATAGTCTGGTGCTTATGTATATAGAGAAATGTACTCGTAGCTTATTCTGCTGAATATTTCTTTAATAACATTATTCAGAAACTTTGTTACCCACTCCTTTTATGACAAAGGCAATTAAATACAATGTCGTTTTATATAACTAACACTTATTTAGTCTTTGTATATACAATATGTGGAGAGTAGAGTTTTAAAAGTTAGCTGATACAACATTCACAGTCATAAAGTATTTCGTATATTAACTTCAAAGTGTCTCATAGTTTACAAATAAAATTATATATTCAGTGTTCACTTACGCCTAATATATTTGTCTATAAAATAGCTTAATTTTCAACTCTCAGTTTAAGTCAATTGAGAAATCTATAGAATAATATTTGCATTTTGTGTACAATAGAAAATTAATAATATTGTTGTATTATCAATAGTTTTTTATTTGGTTAAACAACCACTGTGTAAAATAACCAAATAGTAGTTAAATAACCATAATAGTACGCAATATTTCGACAGCACGACAGAAAAACCTTTGAGCATTAACGCTGTTGTAATAAATTTTGTTTGAATATTATAGGTCCTTTTTCTACTTCAGAATCGAGACACAAAAAAAATTTAATTCAGCAGCATTATTCAAGTTTTTCTGTCATTTTGCGAAAAACGAAAAAACGAATATGCTAATGCACATTTCTAACTCATCGGCGGTCTGTCTACAACTGACAGCTTGAGCAGGCAGTTAAAATGCATTAGGAACGCCTATTTACGTGCACCAAAACACACTTCCTTAGCTTTATCTGTTTACGCACGAAAACGTATGGTTAGATGTTTTTAAATGCAAATTGTATTTAATTTTCTGGTTGAAAGGTAAGTAAATAAATATATTCGCGCATGAAATTAAAATATACGGGAGTATAAATAAAGATTTAATTTTTAAATCCTTAAATATTTTTTCATTCACAAGCTTTCTAAGAGTCAATTTATAACTCTTTTCTTAAATTTATTTTGATATATTAAGGTCTTTTAACCTTTTGCTGGATTCTAACGGTTTTGTTAGTTTCTCGGAAATTTAAAAAATATATATACAATTTATCCATCAGATCATTTTTTTTTTTTTTTTTTTTTTTACTTTTCTAGGAAAGTGAGGTGATTTTTTTCTTACCAAAGATATGGTTATCTTTAATGTTTGATTTAAAATATGTTACAGAACAAATCAAAGAAGCGGGGAGCTTTGAAATCATTATTACGAGTGAAAGAAAAATGTTTGGCAGGCGTTGCTTGAGATGAATTTTTGTCACTTACATATTTATTGTTTACACATTTCTAAAGAAGAACACTTGGCAAACCATGAGGGCGAAAGAAAAGAGTTTAGTTTTGATATTTATTTTCTTTCAAAAAATTTTTAATAGTGAAGGATACTAAACAATACAAAGACTCAGCTAAATATAGAAACAGAGATTTTATATAAAACCTTTTCTATTTTTCTTATTTTTTCGTATGAAGGTATTTTTATTACATATAAAGGTACAAACATGTATTATGCAAATATTTCTCATTCCATAATGCTATATTAAATTACAAATAATTGATATTTTAAATAATAAATATATCCTGGATCAATGGCCACCTCCTTATCTGGGCCATTTGAAGTGCCATATGCTCCCACATCCAACTACCCCTTCAAATTGGTGACCAGGACCTTCTACTGTCTAACCCATCTCCTGCAGGTTCAGGTAAGGAGTTAGGCAGTTGACGGAATCATCAGGACAACATGCAGATCTGTAAGGGAAGAACTTCTTTTCATCTTCTGCAGTTGTTGGTGATCTATTCTTCAGATAGTTTCACAGGTATTCTCGTAAATACTAACACCGTATGTTCTCGCGCAGAATACTTGCAATTTGTATAACTGCGCGCATGCAGAAGTTAATTATTCTAAAGTGCCACTTCGTGGCAAGGGTTAAATGTGCAAGTGTTTCGTGCCATGGGTTCTTGGTATTGTGAAAAAGTGCCAAGCAGTTTAAAGAGGACCACCACATATTTCCACCTGAGTTTGGAAGTTATCCGGCTTGAAAGCAAATTACTGGTTTTGAACATCTACAAAGTTACAAAAAAAAGCCTGCTAAACTGCGCTGAAGACAAAGAAAATTAAGTTTTGGCATCCGGCACAACAATTCTATAGAAACGGTCTGATAAGCTATGCTAAGGATGATAAACGTAGGCCTCAAGGAATAATGTGATATCTATTAAACGTGCACAAGGCCATAGAGAAATCCGATTATTTGTACAGAGGACGATGAATGTGAAATTCAAGAGTCCGGTACAAGGTTACGGAGAAATTGAGGCTGCGCTGAGGACAATGAATCTGAAATGGGGCATTATTGAATGTATGGTGGGAAATGGGATTCTACTTTCATCTTATGCACGGGGGTTTTGGAGGAAAGACTTGTTAAGCCGTAGTACTTGTGAGTAAATGAATGCCAATACCCTGTTTAATGGTGCAAGAGCCAGATAAAGGCACTAGAGCAAAAAACAGCACCTAAAGTAACAGTTCTTGTAAAGAACAAAAAAAATACAAGATAATCTCTCAGAATGCCATATAAGTCAGAACTCCTTACAAAGTAAATAACCTAATTAATAATATTATATATTTTATATTTGATGTTTCATGTACACAATATTTAGAATTGCTAATCTTGGAGCAACACTTATAGTTCTAAGTACGGATCACAAAATTGAAGGGGGTAATTAAATGCGCAAGCATATACCACACTTCAATTGACTCAGATCAGGTGGTTGCAAATTATCCAAGACAGCTTAGTATCTAAAATATCAATACTTATATGTCAACTTGGTTAGTATTGTGCTTGAGAATATCTCTAGTTGGAATGGAACAAGGATGATGTTAGTTAAAATATTTACAAATTTATAGCTAACGGAACTTAATGATGAACAACTGTCGAGTAACGTCGTAGGCATCAATGTTAGCAAGATTCTAGCATCCAGGAAACATCATCAGAGAACTGTGGTTAGTTACATAGCGAAAACGATGAATTTTCTGATGCGAAATGTCTCCAACTGATCCAGCATGCACTCGGCTGATCTGGGCGTCCGATGGAGAGAAGGAAATCCAAACAAGTCCAGGAGAGGAGCTCCCTTTAGATTGTAGGGCGGAGGATAGCAATCGAATCGGTAAGGCAATAACTCATTTTCTTCTGATGTTGCTGCTGTAACTAGGCTTTTCTGATAGCTGCATGATTATAAATATAATACCTCAGGGGAGCACACAGAATAATTGTAATTTGCATAACTGCGCGAATGCAGCAATTAGTAGCTCTAAAGTGTCGCTTCGTGGCCACATTTTATAAAGATGTTTATAAAGATGCCACATTTTATAAACGATACAGGTTATATTAAAAATATATACTATTCCCAGAGAACATTATTAAACTAACTATGTAACTCCACAGCAAACAAATAATAGTAGCACTTGACGCTTTGGTCACTTTGTTCTGCCAAGCATTAAAATGAATACATATTCATCAGCAAAAAAGTTACACTTAGAAGGAAATGATATTTGAAAGTAAGTTAATACTTCCCAACTACAAGAAATGATTAAAAACTGAGAGTGGGTATAACAAAATGTATTGATCAAAATTCAAAATCTTTGCTACTCTCGATAGAATGTTGGGCCTCCATTATTTTTAATACATTTTGCTACACGTCACGGCAGGGAGTTGCAGACGATATTACGGATATCTTGACTCTACTCATTCCATGAACACTTAATTTTGGCTTGTAGCTGTAAATTTTATGGTAGTGATGGAGTCTTAACAGAACGGCCTATAGCATCCCATAAATTTTCTATAGGTAACAGATTTGGCGATGCTGTAGGCCCCGAAATAGTGTCTATAGTTGCGAGTCAAGCTCTTGAGATGACAATGGTATGAGTACGAGCATTGTCTTGTTGAAATAGAGGATTGCGATGCGCGTTCGCAAATAAATGGCCGTAAGATCTCACTAACGTACCTTTGAACCTTCATAGTTACTCTGATGAAAATCAACTGTGATCGAGTATATCAATCGAAATCATACCCCATACCAATACACCCTACGGTATGGATGTGTGATAAGTGACAACATATCGTCTATTGTGGCGCTGATTACGCTGCCTCCATGCAAGAGTGGAGTTATCCTCCTCACCAATACAACAGCGAAGCTCATCACTAAAGATGACCCACTGCAATTCCTCATGACTCCAACTGCTCTTTTGAGGCACCGTTGCAGTATTTGGCGACGTTGCTGTGGTGTCAGGGGCAATCTCCATAACGGTCTCCATGCAAGCAATCTATAAATCTGCTAATGATTCTGGTACTTACAGGGTGATGCCGAGAGAGCGTCATTGTTCACATAATTTCCAGAATTGTGGAAGTTAGTGGACTTTGCGCTTGTCAGAGAATTCTTCCCTCTTCCTAACTTGTAGGCCATGTAGCTCTCTCTGAGTCTACTTGTCGTAAGCGATAACTTCCTTGTTCCTTATTCCACCAACAACATGAAACTGTAATATCTGGGTGACTTATATGAGACGTAATCCAATGGGATGACCATCTGCCTTCAGTCTTGCGATCCCATCAAAGGCGTCCAACTGTTCAAAAGACTTTTGTTTTCCTCTTAAAAGCATTTTAAACTTGTGATTTTCTTTTCACTTACTTCGGGGACTTTATAGTAAATTGAATTGCATAAAATTATAATTTCTTCCCTTCCCAAATTAATCGTTATTAGGTAAATTAGATGAACATAGAAGTAAAGTGAAATGAATTAGAAATAGGGATATACAAATTAAGTGTAATTGAAAGGAAAATGGTGGTAAATAGAAGATGTCAGTCTGATATATATTTGTAAGTTTTATTAAAGCATCGCAATCAAGCTTCAGGTTTGAAGTGAATCTTAGTTAAAGAATTAAGATAAAAAAAATAGGTTGTTTGTGTGAAGTGATTGATTCAGAACGAGTGAAATGGTAAGCTAAGATTTTATTAATTGATCCTTATTTATAATTGATTAGTTAAAAGGGATTCGAGAAAGAGCAATCTTATCTATCATTTAGTGATAAATAAAGTATTTTATCCTGTTCTTAGTATCTTCAATTGAAGTCTAATATTTATTGAATGTTTCATTAGTAGGAACAATGACAGAGTAGAATCAACTAATGAAGAAAAAATGTTCCAAACTTCAAAGCGATAAATCAAACTAAACACATCAATTAAATGAAAATTGGGCTCTTTGGAAGAATCTTTTAAAGGGCGTTTAGTGGCAAGATAAGTCACGTGTTTGCTTACATTATTGGCGCCAACCATGATACTTTAATCATTTGCATATCTAACAGAGACGAAACAATTTCTTAATTTGCATTTACGAACTTTACCTCCATCTGGGTGCAACTTTTTTTTAACAATGAATGTGTAGCTTTTTATTTAAATTGAATTTTGAAAATTAATTCAGAAAATCGAAAAATCAATAAACTTAAACAAAATTGATTTTTATATAGGATTATCTTGATGACATTAATCACATTCTGCAATAAATGAAAACAGCACAGAAATAGAGGTTTAAATACTCGTAGCATAAATATCTTAGAGGATTATTTGAAAATTCTTCTTTAAAATTATTATTCCATTTAGAACTAAACATTATTCGTTGTGTATTAACTGTTAAAATAATTATTTTAAAATTACTTGCAAAAACAATTACAACGGAAATAAAATTTTGAAAATCAACATGTTTAATTTTTCTAAAGAGTGAATATAAATAGTCTTTATCCATATTTGTATTAGCAATGCATTAAATTATGCTGTCAGTATAAATATTCATACAAAATAATTTTTTTGTATGAAATATCAACATAAAGTTTTTCAGAAAAGAGTTTTAAAAATTAAATTATTTTAGATATCTGGTTCTACTCAACATTTTAGATGTATGGTTAGATTTAGATATTTATTTAGATGCTACTACTTTTAGATATACGGGTAAATTATTTTAGATATATAGTTCTACTATATATGGTTTTTAATAAGAAGTATTGGAAAAGTAAACAACGTGAAAACTTAAATGCTAAATACGTACAGTTGCATATCTTTTTCATTCGATTGTTCTATAATCCGTCACCGATTCGGTTTCGATTAGGCTTCGGGTTTTTTTTTTTTTTTTTTTTTAAATATATTTTTAGGGGTTTTTTTTTTTTTTTGTTTTGGGTTTTTTTTTTTTTTTTTTTTTCAATATATATTCAGGAGTTTGTTGCTTTCTTGATGCCAGGTCTCAATACAACGCAGCTTGCATTTTCGCTCTGTGTTTATCGTAACTATCAGTCTTCATTTCAGCACATTGTTTCTAGTTTTATAGCGTATTATTTGCCACGTGTGCACAATATTACAACTGTGTACGTATAGTACTGTACAGTAAAATGGTCTCGAAGCCCTGCAGGTGCTTTCCGAGTGTTAAACTAAACTTAAATATGTGACTGGAGTAGCTCGTCACAATTTGTTTTAATTATCATTGCATTGTGTTTTTCTTTGGGCTCTGTTTTCATCAACAGAAGATTATTCAATATTTAAATTTAATTCCGTAGTTGATAGATGGATGAAATACTTTGTCGGATATTTATTTCATCTACATAAGTTCAGTATGTATGTAAACACATTATATACATGTTTTAATAGTTTAAATTCCAGAATAAATCATCTCTAGTATCTTTGTAAAAACTATACTGACGCTCGATATCCGGCATGTCTGTGATCCCTTACGTGCCGGATTGAAGAGAACCTTCTAAACTTTGCGACAAGCAGACTTTAACTAATTGTCAATTTAATGAATGCGTGATACTATTATAGAAAGTCGTAAATTTAGTTTTTTATTCCAAAATGTAGTATATTTAATGGTACAATTAACTACATAAAATAATAAAAATATGTTTTAATCATTGTTTTGTTGCTTATTAATGCTGTATATTTTTACCTCGACTTCTTAAGTTTTCAATAGCATGAATTATTTTACATTAGTAGATTCATTTTGAATTCATATGCAATTAATCAATGGTGAAAGCAACAATTTCTCGTATTTGCTTTCATTAAAGTTGCTTAAGCTCTATGTTGACATGATTTATGTTAACAATCGTAAAGCCTTTACATCTAATGCTTGAACAAATATGAAACTACGAACCCAACTCTCAGAACACTCAACCTTCACATAGACTTGATAAATTATCCAAGACTTAAACCTAAATTATCATTTCTCTCTAATCTATATAAATAAAAGCTTTCGTTTAAGTTTTCTACTAATTTACTGTTTACTAACTTATGACCATTGTAATAATTTGCGTTTTAAAATAAAAATTGTCGAACTGTTATTTTCATTCGCAGTCAAATGAAGAATCATGAGAATTTCGATCGTAAGTGTGTTTTCGAAATCTTTAATGAGTTCAAAAAAAAAGTAATTTTTCCCAAAAGTTAATTTTTTATGATGCTTGATTGAAAAGTAATGCCTCTATGGCCATAACTTTTTTATTTGTTTCCCGATTTCCACAATTCGTGTTGTACCTGGAAGATTTATATATATATATATATATATATATATATATACACGCTCTTGCACTAACGCGTGATTAGTCGTGTAAATGTATAGTTACAAAAATAATCATTACGTTATTCACTATTATATAATTAAACAAGCATTTTCGTTTCTAATAAAATATAAATTATACGAATATCCCATTATAAAAAATTTAATTATCACATTCTTCTTTTCACAAATATTTTTAATTATGTAACAAAATTAAGAAATATTACCTAACATGTAAAGGCATGGTAATGTTATAGAACTTTATTTGTTTAACTCATGTTTTACATTTTGATTTGATATTTCGAGGTTAAAATATATTTCATAAGAAAATCATCCAATAACTTAGACTAAAAATTCTAAGAAACAGGGAATATACTCTCCAGTTAATTTAATTTATTACTTATACCCCACAATTTTATTTGAAATATTTTTTTGAATTAAATAAACCTTTTATTTTATTTCTATTTTTTTAATAAATAATGGGATAAGAGAAATTTGAAGAACATTGCGCCTTCGCAAAGCCTTTTACTGTCTTTTAAAAGAGAAAAATAAATATCGGGCTCTCTTTAAACAAGCTGAATAAATTTTACGACGAAGGGGAAACTAAAAACCCGTGTCTTACTTCAAAATTTGAAAATTTAATATTCTTTAGTCCTTCGTTCTTCTTCTGAAGCAAATCCACATTAATTTCTACAGTTTGGCAGCATAACACAAAATTTAATTATCACGCGACTTTACTTTTTGCTCGTTTCCATAATAGGATCTCTAATCTTGTCTTAAAGGAATGCAGGTCTTTTCCCTGAAGAACCCCTAAGCTTTTTTATGAAATCTTTTATCACGAACAGAGCTAATAGGGAAATGCTACTCGCCCACGCAAGACGCCTTTTCGGGTAAAATGTATCCACATCAGCTAATGGATTGCGTTTCGTTTACGACTTAATTTGACCGTGGGTAACAAAGGAAGAACTTTGCCCATACCCAAAGTGTCTGGGACAATAAACAAGTCAAATGTTATGTCAATGAGTAAAAAAGGCAACACACACATAAATATGCTTCTTTTTACCATGGTATATGATGTTCTACTTTATACGAGATTTGGATGTATTGGGTGTGTATCCATAAATTCATTTGTTTTGATGAAAATAAGAACTCTGAGAGAGAAAATTTGTTGAAATGCTCAATATTTTTGTTTGGTTCTCGATGGGGTCGATATCACCTACCGGCGGGCATTGAAGATAGCTAAGGGGCCCTTTCAACCCAAGGTTAATTTAGAATGCATTGAGAACAAACAGCCGCCTCTTGGAGCAATACTCGCAAATACGCACTGAAAAGCTTGCTTAATATTAAAAATCTGCTTACATATTATTCAACCAATAATTATAAATGTCTTTTAGGTAAAAAAAAATCAGATCGTATTAAAAGAAGCGCTTGATACATCATAGCTTCGTTCCCAACACATCTTTGATTAGTACATGAACCTTAGGCTAGAACTGTCCTTGTTTTACAATATATATTATTGTACGTTACCCCTAAGAGGGGTGCTGTCGAATTATTGTTTGAAAAAGTAAGACATGACCCAAAATAAATTGGAAAATTAAAAGTTAAATTATTGATTTCAAGAACGAGAGTCGATTTTTTTCTTCGAGAAGAAGGAGGCAGGCCAAAAAAGTTTGGGAACATTTTAATGCAACGATGATGTTGAGAAGATACTGGCCCTTTAGGCGTGCAGTAATTTCTTGTTTTACCCTGAATTTCTGTTCTCAAGGATGCCAGCCCGGGTCTTTGTCCACTTAATCTCTTAGGGAATTTCAACCAAAAAAGTGCAAGTTATAACATTCTCTGGGGTACCTTTCTTAAGTTCATTTGTTTCTTAAAAAGGTTGTGTGCGCAACCTTTACGATATTTCTTCACACTTTAAGTTACTTTTCTTCATTCTTTGTTTCAGCGCTCTTCTCGTAAAAGCGCTGCATCATGCCTCAACGCTGTATCATGATTATCTTGTCGAGATAGATACAAAAATGCCTTATCAATCATACGTCACCATAATAATTCAATTTGAGATCTGTAACCACTCTAAGTCAGGAGTTTATCTTAAAAATAAAGATGTGTATTTAAACAAGACTCATTTTTTATAAATAAAACCACTCCCTTAAACTAAACTCTATACTAAAATTAATATACAGAAATAGAGCATTAATTCATAAAGAAGACAGGCCAATATACTCTAAATCTATACAAGAAATATAGGAAATGATCTTCTCCCTTTTTATAAGTCATGCAGTGAAGAGAACATCTAAGATTTCTCTTTGATTCCACGTCACATCCTGTGAGGATTTGAGTTCCATTTAACGTAAAACAACCCTCGTCTCGGTTTCAGCATCATCGCCCTCGAAGTTTGTGACCTTAACCATTAGTCTATTTCGGACCTAAAGCTTAATATGAATTAATATTGTTTGATTCATGTGTAAAAAGGCTCAAGGTTGTATAAACAATACATATGAAATGGATATTTAAGAAATGAAATCGCGCAAGCGGGTTCTTATTAGATCAGTGGGAAATATATTTATTTGAGAGAAGAGAGAGTGTGTGAGTTTTCAATCATCTAACACTAAAGGAGAATGCAACAAATTGTGAAACAATTGCATGAATAGTTAAATTACAAAAACTGAGTAAAAATATCTAAGTTTTAATCAATTCTGTAAAGTAAAAAGAGATGTTTATGATGTACACGTGTTTGGGTGCACGTCTGATTTCAGATACAAAATTTTTGACATTGATTCCAAGAATAGTTAAATATAAAGTAGGGCTTTGAATGACTCTCTGTATTTACCATTTTTATCAAAAGAGTAAAAGATTTATATATAAATGTCAAATAAGTTCACATTTTATGCGTTCAAAATAAAACATTAAGTAAATTATTACATTTCTTTTACGAATTCAAAATATAAACAGCTTTATCTTTGTATCCAACGACTTTAACGTGAGCAATGGTAACTCTATTTCTTGAATACATTATACATCATTTTATTTTTTTTTTTTTTTATTTTTACATTATCTCGTATAAATTCTTGCATATATCAAATAGAAGAAGGCATTAAGCAAAAGAAAGCAATTTATATTAAGTGTTATAAATTTTTCAGGAATAAATGTGTGTGTGTAATACATTCGTTTTACTACGACAATAAAATTTACGATAGAAATATTCCAAATACATTATATTATTGAAAATAACGCACCAAAAACGACTTAGATACTTCGATTAGCAAGTTCAAATTTATGTCTGAGGCAAAGCCGTTGCGGTCGATAAAACCTCGACATCAGAATTGGTTTGTTTTTTCTCTCTAGTATCTTGCGGCGAGTCATTAGATTTAGATAAGCCCTTTGGAACATTTTGAGGTTCGGTATTTTGAAATGTAAAATTGTTGTAAACATTGTACGTGAGATTTTTTTTTAAAAAAATTTGATAGAAATAAACAAAAAATTAAAAATAGAAACTAGTGATACTTATTACATCTTATGATTGTCTAGAAAAGAAAATTTATACCCCTCTCTATGAAATATTGAAAATATCCATTGTTTATTACTTCTAGTTTTTAAATAAATATTTTCGATTGCTTAAAATCTTACAAATTTTTTTATACGTAGTAAGGTTATTATCAGCCATACATACTATTCAGTACTGTGTTTCCTATAAATATAAAGGAGCTTTTTTTTATTAGTTAACTCGAGTGTCCTCGAGTTGGCTTATCAAAAAAGATGTCCGAACTATTGCTGAATCTAACTTTAAACCTTATATAGGGCTATCATATAGTTATATTTATTAATAAGAAATATTTGAGATATCTAGATAAAATTTGTTGAGCATATTAATCTATCCTTTAGTACATATAGTTAAGAAAATTCATTCGTCTCGTGATAGCATTTTAAAAAAAATTTCCGAAATAAATTATTATTAATGGACTTAAATATGAGAAGAAAAATTTTAAAAGTAAGTATATTGGGGGGGGGGGGGGGGGGGGGGGGGGGGGGGGGGGGGG
>BMAW01068237.1:1068842-1090291 GCA_019974015.1 Nephila pilipes
CATTGCCACCCTCGTAATTTTGGAACGGCTGCTGCTATATTTATAAAATGGGTGTCTACTTATAGTAAAGTAGCCATGGGCTAGTGAATGAAGCCACCAACTTCGCCACCTAATGGGACACTTCAGAGTTAGCATTCCTATCTCGAAAATGAAACGAGATGGGGGGGGGGGGAGATTATTTACAAAGTTATAGAGCATCATCGATTTAGTTCGAAAAGACACCTTGTGGACATTAATGCGAAGAATAGAACGGTTAAAAAGCGCATTTGCTTTTTCGTGATTCCCTACACTATGACGAGACAAAACTATCGGAGGAAAAAAACATCTAGTTATAATAATATACCTTTATTTGAAGTGTTCAAAATTCTCACCATTAGCTGCAATGCACATTTGAATCCTCGTTTGAATGTTACGTTGCACACATTGGAACATAAAGCGTGACACATTGGTACAAGCGTCCGTAATGCGTCGTTTAAGGTATTGCAATATTTGTGGAGAAGTCGCATCACCTGCTGTTGGAGTTATCCCCAGAGGAAATGACTAGTGAAGTCCCATCAGGTGAATGTAGAGGCCACTCTTCAAAACCAACATACCCAATTATTTAGTTCCGAATTCCTTGATGGGGTACTGCTTCACTGGAGAAGTCTTGTGAGCAGGCGAGCCGTATGTAGAAACTATAGATTCCTAATATTAAATAACTGCAGATTCTCCACAAAATTGGGTAATACGTTCTGTAGCAATTGTAAATATCGTGCACCCGTTAACGTACCATCTTAAAATATTAGGCCGATCAGCTTGTTATCGTAAATTACACACCATTCGATTAAAAAAATCGCATTTGATGTAGAACGTCGATAAAACATCTAAGGTTTTCCAGCAACCAGTAATGGATACTTTACTTATTGTACATGCCATTCCGTGAAAGGCATGCCTCATCCATCCATGCGATATCTGCCAAGAATGTTGGCTAGACCTGTATCTGATTCATGACAAAGTTGCACCATGCATAGCGTTGCTCAGCATCCCCGTCCAGTAAAACCTGTTGAGGCGTGGTCGGTATGGATGAGCGCCGAATTCGATTAGGATTTTCCAAACCTGACTTTTGGAGAGGCCATAGTGTTGACTGATATCTCTTGTGTTGCATTTCAAATATGCGAGGGTATATGCTACTACCTCATCCGATTGAACATGTCGTCCTACCTTAGCTGGTCTACCAAATCGAGCTCGATTAGTCACGCAGATTACCTTTCTAAATGTTTTACAACATTTAGGGAGGTTTGATGAGAAGGATGTTGGGCTGTGTCCGGAAACGTTGCGGCTGCTGAGCGTGCCTTGCGCCCACATTCACCTTTCAGTAAAACCATCTCACAATACTCAGCTTTGGAAAAACCCTGAGCATTAACATTCTACAAACCTAAGATGTCTCTTTTATAGCTGTCTCAGGTGAACAGGCGTGACATTTCTTACTTATTTGTATACTGCAAATATTTCAAACACCAAGCGCAAGTTGCGTATAGTTGATGTGACTCTATTTTACATGATCTACGTAATGTTTACTCTATTTATCAAGGCAATAGGTACTAGGATGCAACCCTCAGGGATGAACCGTGGTCCTTTTGAATAATGATCACAAGCGTTACCACTGTGCCACACTGCGGTGTCAAGTTTTGACGAAAGATAATCGTTTCTCATTCCCTTTAAGTTTCATGACGTCATAGTGTAGGAAATCATGGGAAAAAATGTACGCTTTAATCGTTCTATTCTTCGCATTAATGTCCACAAGGTGTCTTTTCGTACTAAGGTGATGATACTCTACAACTTTGTAAATCACTTTTTTCCGTATCTCGTTCCGTTTTCGAGATAGGAATGCTAACTCCACAGTTTTCCACTAGGTGACGAAGTAGATGGTTTCCTTCAGTAGTGTATGGCTACATTACTATACCTGGAAACCATATTTAGGAATATATATATATATATATATATATATATATATATATATATATATATACACAAAATCCTCAGTCTCGTGTGGGTGTTCTAAGTGAAATCTGTTCAACACGTTGGGCAATAGCAAATGACACTTTATTCACAAATATTCAGGACAAGACAACATGCAGGTAACAAAACTAAGACAAATTAACAGCACATACAAGAAACACTGTACCTATACAGATTACCAACAGAATAATGATATACTAGTAATAACAGTCACAGCACTTTTACTGGCTTTCAGTTCATCAGCTTTCTAGTTCACACAACAGACAAATCTCCCCAGCAATACTTTGCACTTCCAATCCAGACTTCCCGACAGATGCAAGCATGTTCTAGGCAGATTAACTCGGCAATGCAAATGACAGATTATTAGGCAGATCCTTTCTGCCAATGCCGACTACTTACAATCCGATACCTCGAACAAATCCCTCCAGCTTCGCATCTCTCCGATTGAATAGTTGCTCGGGTCAGTTGTAACACATTACAGGGAAAATTCTTGGAAAAATCTGTAACTTTCGCCACAATCTAGATATCGCTAAGATTCAAGCATTTTCTAGAATCGTCATTTTCTCGCCAAATTCACCAAGTCACCGAATTCTTCTACAAAGTTAAAGGGTCATTGCTTAAGTTTATTTCGGCTGTTTTTTCCCTGGTATAAGATACGTTGCGGATAAGCATTATAGCAGGTTCGTAAGAATGTATGCATGTATGTGTACAGAAAATATATGAAAAATTAGTTAATTAAATAATTAATAAAACGAAGATAAATGTTAAATCAAGATAGAAAAATAAGTGAAAAATGTAATCCAGCAAGTCACACAACAATTTCGGGCTGCGGACCGAATATGTGGGGTGAAATTAGTTTGATGGTAGCAAATTCCTCCTCCCCCCCTGGTGATTTAGTATCCAAAATAATAGCACAATAATTAAAAAAAGTTTTAAAAATCCTCATTCCCAAAAATTGAAAAAAAAAATAGCCAGAAATCAATAACGTAAACATCATTTATAAAAAATTCATCGAAATAAAGATTCAAAAAAGTGAGTAGATATGTGACACATACTTTGGAAAACGAAGTACTTAAAACCGGATATTAAATACTCGAAATGCAAAAAGCAAAACCTCATCACTATAAAAATTCAACAAAAATACAAGTTGTTGGTTAGTAACTAGTTGGTTGGTAAAAGAGTAAAATAGTCCAATGAATGTGTAAAAAAGTGTAAGCTAAGATAAAAGTAATTAAATTTTTCACGATCGGATCACTAACAAGTCGACTTTGTGGTGCTAGTGATGGATTTGAAAATGATACACAATTAACATTGAAGTGGATAATATATTTATGATGTATATAAGTTTTTAAGAAATTTATGGGATAATCATGCTCTAAATAACAGCTGAAGATTTTTTTTTTTAATATTGTTAAGTTTATCTATTTTGTGTGGTTAAACTATTATAACGTTGTTAAAAATTTAATAAAATTTTCTTTAAATAGATATATGTAAATTGCTATTTCAAAAAGGAATTTTAATTATACAAAATTTAAAACCCTATCTTTTATCATAAATATTATTAATTAATCTATTGTCAACAATTTGTAAATCCAGATAGAGAAATTCAGCTCCATTAGAATTAAAATTAGTTTTTAATAAGTAGGGATAATCGGGGTAAAATGTAATATTTGGTGTAAATTCATTAGTCTCGCAAAAGATAATCAAATTGTCTATATAACAATAAAGAAAGTAAAAATCAATATTAATATGTTATATTTCAAAAAAATATAAGTAAAGGTTGACTAGGCAATTACTGGTAGGACCATACTTTAATTTGCTTATGAATAAAAAATAGGGAAATTATCTTGAATACGTTTAATGACATAATTGAATTTTTCTCGTTTTATTGTTTTGGGAAAATGATACTTATTATATAAAAATAAAAGAATCTTAATTAAATCTTCAGTACCTATAAAGTTAAAAAAAAAAAAGTCTTCAAAATCATAACCGTGTATTGGGAACACCTCTCTATTCCTTATGACCCTGATAATTTCAGCACTGTTTTTCATTATAGTAATTTGTTCAAGATTATCAATAGCTTTCTGAAGAATCGATTGCAAAAGTTTGCTAGATTTGGTGATACAGTTATTAGAGCCATTTGTAACGCTTCGAAATGTAGTTGGATTTTTCTGATATATATATCATAATATAGTGGTATTAAATGCAAAATACATGATTATACCCGAGAAACATATGATAAAAATATTTTTTTCTGAAAATATACACACTCTTTTTGTTATGTTTATATAAATTAAGAATTTAAAGTGCACACGGTTGCTTAAAATGTGTATTATTTTACGTAACTGTAACTTTAAAGTTTAATTCTTATTTTACTCGACTGATGGATATACTCCTTATGTATGTGCAAAATAATTTTCTGTTGAAATAAAAGTCTATCTAATAATTTAACTTTATTTTGACATTTCTGTTCAAACGTAAATTATCCATCTTCAATGAATAAGTTTTGATTCATTACTTGAGCAAAATTTTGGAAAATTTCAAGAGATATTAACCAAATTATATGTATATACGTAGATCAAAAAATATGTATCTGTGTATAAATTTCATTTCCAGTGATATATTAAGTAATTACGATTTTGAACATAAAAACATATTATTATTGTTTATTACGTATTTATTTCGTAAGAATTATTGTTTAGCTACGTATAATCTTTTCATTTTAAATATATTTTTTTTTTCATATATTTCTTTTGAAATGTAAAACATTTGTTCAAATACTACTATAAATTTCACTTAAAAAATACGTAGAATCCAATTGAGAACTCATTGAAATACTTGAAAATTGTTTCCCGCATAATGTTTTCCGTTTAAATAGTTAATTTTTGTGTATTGCAAGCATTATATATATGGACTATTAATTAGCTTCAACGTTACATTTTATAGAAATGTTAATCTTCTAGGAACTCCGAGCTAAATATATCCAATAGCAAATTAAAAATAGTTCTGCTTGCCACTAGTTATACATGCTCTTGGAGCTTATAAGCGAATTCATGTTTAAAAACCCAAAATTCGTTTCTTCTTAATTTATTTATTTAACTTAATCGATTACTTCCCATGCATGACATCCATGCATTTTACATTAATTTAGATAAACAAAAAATTTAATTTGTTTTAAAGAAAATATCTAAAAATAGCGATATATATTTACAAATCTGCAATTGAGAGACAGAGAGAGAGAGAGTAGTTATCGCTTAAAATATATATAATGTAAAATATATATTGTTCTTAGTAATCTCAATTTCAATGCAAATCATTCAAACTTATGGAACTAGCCCTAAATTAGCATGTACTAAATCTATTTTTAGATATTTATGCAAACAACCATAAACATCACAGCGTAGATAGCTTAACACATCGATCAATAACTCCCGAGACTAACCCAGAGATGGCGCTCGTAGTAAACCAGTAACCAGGTCTATTTAGAGTACTAACCTTTGCTTGAAACGTGTCAAAATTTTAAGTTGATCGGACCAGGAAAAAGGTTTTTTGAAGTGAAGTGAAAAAGGTTTTTTCCAAGTGGGTGCCGCGATTGCTTTCGATGGAACAAAAGCAGCAATGAGTCGATGATTCAGATAGCTGTTTATCGCTATTTACTCGCAACAAAAAAGATTTCTTGCGGAAAAAAAAAAAGAAAAAGAAAAAAAACGGGGGGGGCCGAAGATTTGGAAAAGCGTTGGAACGATTGTATCACCCTAAAAGGTGATTAACAAAAGGTGTTATGTTGATGAATAAAAAAAAAATTTGCAAAAAAAATGTTGTTTTCTATGTTAGACTCGGGAGTTATTGATCGATGTGTTAAACATTATCCTATAATCATCGGCTACATCTTCCATAAGCAAAAACTTTTAATATTTCATTCCCATACTTATCCCACCTGCGTAGGTTTTTAATCATTCGAAAATATTATTTTAGCAAGGTTCTCAGTACAAAGATAATCCATTTTCCTTCTTATGAAATTATTTTATTTGTTAAATTTCTGAAATAGATAAGGAATAAACCGTTGAGAAAAAAAATTTAATTTTTTAGTGTCTAGCATTTTGCTTATTTCACATTTGCGCTTACTCGATTAAGTCTCTTGGAAGTTTCTGCTCGATTTCGAAAACATATGTAAGGATGATTTTATTCAACTGCATGCTTTAAAAATAATCTTTACACATTCATTTTCTATATCGTTTTTCATAAAGTTAAGAATTACACTTCGAATTTAAGATATCAACGTTTTAGAAAGCATTCGGCTCACTGTTATCATTATTTTAAAGATATGATAGAAACGTAAAAATAATAAACTCAAATTTAGTATTTATTGAAAATTATCTCTCTCAGAAAATTTATTCTTTCTTACTTCGCACTTATTTTTAAATATGTTTGAGAAATTGAAAGGAACATTTTTACTTCAGACTATCTCAACGCGAGTAATGTTCTTAATTAAGTAATCTGATTCATACGAGGAGTTACCGTAAAGATTTATTATTTCTAAGAAATAACTGAGATATCTAAATAAAATTTATTCGGTATATTAATTGATTCTTATATATATAAAGTTGTAAATTACAACTATTCATAGGGTTCTTTTTACAGGAAGCTGTTCCTCAGAATAGAGAAGATTCTCAGCAGAGTGGAGTTCAATCTGCTGATTGCTTCAATGATGACCTCCGGAAGATCAAGAAACGCTGAGAGAAATGTATAACTCTGGATGGTAACAATGTAGAAAAATTTTTAAAACAATAAATAAAAACTGTGTATCACTCTTGATTATTTATCACAATAATTAAAACTTTACCATACTTTGTGAAACTTCAATCAACGGCTTCCTAAAATCAAACAAATCAACAGTAATACCTGTAATTTACAGTATTATGTGCATAAGGATAAACTAATATGCAGAATAAACTTTATTCCAGATATATCAGTTATTTCTAATTAATAATTAAAACTTTATAATTTCTCCTTATATAAGTGCATCCTATATTAAACAGAAGCATTAGCTTAGCTTTTATTAACGTCGCACTAGAAGCAACACGAGGGCTATTGGCGACGGACCTCGTAATTTTGAACCACGGTCAAGTGACGAGGACGACACCTGAGCTGGCACCCCCTCTCCTAACATCCACACCACGCAACGGGAGGACTTTGGGCCCCGACAGATTTAACGTGCATCAGCCCCGGCTACACAGCGGGTCTTAAACGACCAAGGATCGAACCTGCGACTGAACGAAAACCGCCGGCCACGAATCCGGAACTTTGACCACTAGGCTACCGCGGCCCCCAACAGAAGCATTACTCAAGTTCAATAATGTTTGAGTGAGTCTCAAAATCTCAATAATGTTTTAATAAGTCAGATTGTTCTTAATTGAATTGTGTTTCATGTAGGTTTCAGCAACCTGCATGACCCTTGAACATAGATATACTACATATCTTTTTCTCAAAAACGTACAAAGTTATTTTGTATATTTTATGTTACATTCACTACAATTTAATCTTAAATAAAGTGCCAATTCTATAATTTTTATACAGTTTGACGATAAAGAATAAATTTAGTCAACCACATAAAATAACTGGAGAAACAGCATTCCATTCCAAATTATTTCCCTTTTTCCAATAAAGATCTTTAATGGGAAAACAGTTCTTAAAGAATTCTACTGTTGAAATAAAATATTTAAGCGAGTAGCAATGAATAATATTTTTTTTTTAATTTAGAAATAAATTGTCGCCACGGAAATAATATAGACTAAAAAGAAAATACGATGTTGCGAGTAATGAATGTTCCTAACAGTTTTCAGTAATAGTTGTTGAATCATTAAAAATGAATGTTTTAATGGGAAGATCTGCAGCTCAATGACATATTTTATTCATACCCATCTCTTTCATTAAATAGCCTCTCATACATAGTGTTTGGGGAGGGGGGAAATGGCTCAGCAACGACATAATTTAACCTTCATCTGTTTCAGACATTCATTGTAAGAATAATTACGAGACCCACAAAATAATTATATTGATGTTTCATCTTCAGAAATCCTAAGCCAAAGAATTTTGGTTCGAATTAAGAGATCACATAAACGAAAAAATGTAGATGAGAAAAGAAATTCTGGAAAACTTTAAAAAGTATCATTTTATCTGAAATGCTAATAGCAACTTTATTCTTTATCATTAAAAAAAAAGGAAAAGTGTTTTGCCTCAAATATTAATGAAGTGCATAATGCTAAATGTTTCCATTATTCCTGTACGTTCTAAATTATTTCTATTACCAAAATTAAAGGGCACGAATTTAAGACACTGATAAATTTTCAAGAAACTCTATTCGGATGATTGAAAGTTATTTTCAAATTATTCAAAGTCTATTTAAAATTTCGCATTATATTTCTTTAGTAAGTTGACAGTCATCGTTTTCATAGAAAGATAAATAAGTTGCAAATTAATATGCGCTCGACGAAATAAAATATATTTAAATATTTTCTCTAAATGCAAACCTACCAAAAATAACTCGTTTTGCTATTTATTTCACGAATTTTTGCCTTGACGTAAATTTAATTTGTCACTCCAGCTACTTCCCTACCTTAATGGGTAGAGTAATGTAAAAAAAAATAAAGAATCTTTCTTGAGAGTTATATACTTCCGATTTTGTTGCTTTTTATATATTGAAGCACTAATGCATTTTAACATTGGAAAATCTAGACTAAAGCTTTTAATATTTGTTTAACTTTCTCAAACTTAAACCAATTTTCTTTTAACTTTAACATCTTTATTCTTCAATCTTCTTTTTCGACGGTCATCGATTGAATGAGTTAAACAAATAGAAAGGATGATGAGCTCAGTTGCTTAGAAATAGTGAATCGATTACTTGGGAAAAAAGAATTTCTTTCCGCTTACACTACAAATAAAAAATATATGGTTCGGTATAATTTCTATAAATTTTATTCATTCCTTAATCTTTTAAAGAATTTTTATGAGGTGTAACCTTAATTCATATAACTTTTGCAGCTCTTGAGTTCTTAGAATGGCAAACTCATATAACATTAAAATGAGCATAAACAGCTCCTATCATTTAACTAAGTAGTGCGCAAAACACTCAGAATCAAAAGTGAAACAGAAAGCTGAGCTTAAATTAACAACTAAATAGGAAAATGTAAGATATGCGAACAGCAATTGAATAATTTGAGAAATTAGAGATTACTCTAAATCTAAGTAATTATACTCCAAGAGTTCAATATAAGAATATCATTTACGAGGGAGTATCCAGTCTCAATTATTACTAGTAAAAACTAACCGAGGTATCTAGAAAAATTTATTCTGCATATAAAGTTTTTTTCATATGTGCCTAATGCTTTAAATTGCATCAATTCATGTTGATTTGTATGGTTTCAGAAAGACCTAGATTGATATAACCCGCAGTATTAAAAAAATATAGTTCAAACTGCAAGTTCTGAAATATAGTTCAACTGAGCTCTACAATGACAGCCTTTGAAAAGCCAAGAAACCCTAGGATAAAGGTATAACTCTGGATGATAACTTCGTAGATAAGTTTCTCAACAATAATAAGTAAAATTTAAGTTTCAATCTTGAATATTTTTATTAATAATTGAAACTTAACCACACTTCTGGGAAAAATTAAAACTTTACGAAACTTCTGGTTACTTCAATTTACGGTTTCCTGAAACCAAACAAGTTAACATTTTAACATGGACGATTCTAGATTTATTTCCTTTCAACTAATACTTGAGATTCCTTTCTGGTTTTATATTTAAGTTAACAGCTTCTTCCCAATGAAATGAAACGTGATGCAAATAAAGTAAACTGCAGAAGTACAGTGAATAGATATTATCAAGTCGTTTAAAAGCAATGAAGAATTCTATATAATTAAGTTAAAGGTAATAAGAAAAGAATTAGTGTGGTGTGCGGGGAAGTCTCCTGGAGTGTATAGAAAATTTGGTGAGATAAGGACTCGGTCAATTAGTGAAGAAAGGTAATCGCTTTTTATTCCGGTAAGTGTATTCTTTGATAGACTATAGAATTTAGTAGTACTCAAAGAAGAAACTTGACTTTAGGGAGCATCCTCCTTATTTGAGGTGTAAATAAAGATATTTTTGATATAACTTAGACTATTTTAATTAATTGGTCCGTGCTTTTGAATTTAAGTTGAAATATAGATATTGTGATTAAACTTTAAAATGAGACGGGTATTAGGATGCCGTCACACCATTAATAGCTGTAATTTACAACATTATGTGCATAAGAATAAATTAAAATGCAGAATAAATTTTATCCAGATATTCCGACTATTTTTAGTAATAATTTAAACTTTACAATATCCCCTCGTATACTGGTGGTTGAGGAGATCCTGACGAAGGAAATGTTACCATTCTTAGGAAGAAATGCAATTCAGAACATCCCCTTTTTTACATCAAAGTACGTCAGTATGTACTAAATTAGACAATTCTGTTCACCTCAATTCTTTGAGAACAGTATAAAAAAATTCGAGAAATGAATATGATCAGGTTGGAAGAAGTAAAATTGAAATAACAGTACAAAATCACTTACTAAATGAAACACCTGAAAGTAAGAATATTTGAAACTAACATTGATATGAATAAAATCACCGTCATGGATATTTTATCATAGCATGAGAAAAAATGTTTTATTTGGAAACAAATTTAATTTAAATAGAAATCTCTGAAATAGTTAATACGTCTTTCTATTTGTAGTTTTAAAGCTAATTTTATACATGTTTTTAAATTACATGCGCAATTAATCGCTTTCAGTTTCAAAATATTATACGATTTTCAATTTTCTTCTGTGACATTTTCCTTTTCGTACTTCAATATTTTTTGCTTCATTAATCCTAAAGAATTCAGATGTTTTAGCTGTATATCGTAAACGGGGAACTGGAACGGTATTCATGTAAATGTAAGGCTTTATCCTTACTTCCTTTCAAAAACCAGAGTATAACTAAGCAACTATGAGCAATAATCATATCTCTCCACCATAAGTTTAAATCCTTACACAATAATTTTTTTCTCATGTACATCTGAAATTTAAGAAAAAATCACGTTCTTGTTAAACTGTAAATACTCATTTCATGTGAAGAATACATTTTACATGAAATGAGTTTATTTTATATTTTTCCCTTTAAAGTGTGCGAATATAAAATAATAAAAGACTGCTTAAAATTTCTCATAATTATAATGTTTATTCTAAACTATTGTTTAAATAAGTTATTTATCACAAATGTTTTCATATATTCACTTCTAGTCACATAAATTAGACTCTAAATTTTTCCATCCAAGAAAACTGTTAGTGATTAAATATATTCTCTTTTCAGATATTAAAATTAAAACAAGTGATAAATTAGTAAATTGAATATATTTTAAGCTAACTTTAATTAAAAGTAAAACAAACAACAAATTATTAAAATGAATATATTTTAAATTGTATGTAATATTTTTGGAAATTAAGTTTATAATTGTTGAAAGCAGGCATTAAACATGTATTACAAATGTTTCATTTTAAACTAATAAAAAAAAGTCAGGAGAAACTCATCAAGACATTTTTTTTTTTTTTTTTTTGAAAATTAAGCTCATTACTTGTGAAAGCAGACATTAGACATATGCTCAAAAACTCAGTAAAAAATTTTAAAAAGTGGTCAACTACGACATTTTGTGGTTAACTAAAACAATAGCTCATTTGGTAACTAATAACTTTTTTTCTCTATTCCCCTCTGATTTCATTATAATTTTAACTAAGGTCACTATCACTTTAAGAACCTAACTTGATAAAAGATCTTAGAGACTATCAATGAATTCTGATTTCTATTTATAAATAATGAGAGTTATAATTAATGAAAAGGGGATACCGAGGTGTAATTTTGAAACTTTTATCTCGTATAATATACCGATATCTATCGTACTGAAAATATGCAATCGATTACTCATTGGCACATTATTTGTTGGCTTACGCACTGTGAAAGATAGTATTACTTGTGAATAATATTTTATCGCATTAAATATCAAAAATCAAAGAGAACGTTACGCCTCAATAAGCTTTATCTCCTTTCTCTAGAGGTAACTTAATTTTCAAAATCAGTTTTCTCTCTGAAAAGCGAACGTCAATTAAAGCCTTTTCTCAGGTTGATTCTTCTTGTTATTGGAAAATGAAGGTACCAGCATAATGAATAGTTGATTAGATTTTCAACTCATTGCTAGAATCACGAACAAGTCTTGGGAGATGTTATGCCAGCGGCAAATTGAACAAACAACATAAGCGACTCGGTAAATAACGTTTTAACAAATATTTAGTCAAATGCTTAGCTACATATCGTGATGTATTTTCAGTAAAACAGATGTATGTTTCTGTGTTATCCAATCTCAACAAAGAAAGAACGTAATAGATTTGTATCGTGTGATCACCCTTGTTATTCGTAGAAGAGATGTGAAAAGTACGGAATCTAATTAAGTTCGATGTTTAATGTTTACTAAGACCAAACACAACTTGGAATGGGTTCAGAAAGTAGAACTAATGAATTATGAGATTAATCTCTCAAATATTATATGGAAACGTGAATTTTTTTAAATCAAAAGAATTGCTTTTAATAAATGGAGTGGCTTAACCCGTCAGTTTTCTCTCTGTCTCTCATTTTCGTATTGGGAATGAGTTTTTTTTTCCATGTATTTCTTTTCTAAATACAGGGGGAAACATTTAATATGAAAAGGTTAACATAAAAATCCTGCAACCACGAAATAATACTGTGGTCTCAACAAAATGATATGTAATTTCGTACATATTTCAGGCATTTGTTTTCTTTTTGCACGAAAACGAAAAATGCTTAACACGAAAAGATTTCGCTTCTCGAATCTAGATTAGCTTTTCCTTTTCATTGGACCGAACAAAATAAGCAATTATTACTATTGTTACTAGCTTACAGCATATTTTTTGGTAGATAGGCACTGACGTCAAACATTTCAATCGACTAATTATTTAGTTTCCGAATTCGGTGAAGGCTATGTCGAAGTCGGTGGATTGTGAAATGGATTGTCGGTGGATCTGAAAGCAATGAATTTTGTGTCAAAATCGGTGCGTGTTTTTTAAATATATTCTTTACGAATACGATGACAGAGAAATTGGGACGAAAACAAGTCTCTATTTATATAATTATAGGAAGTGAATACTGTATCTAATATGATGTGTTGGACATTATATATATATATATATATAAGAAAGAGACTTTCATTAGTCGTACATAAAAGTGTTAATTTTAGCAGGAAACTGAATTAACCCTTCAATGGTTATGTAAGAACCTAGCTCGCGTCAACCGAATAGCGTGTCATAATGGACACTGACGAGTTCAGCTCGTCCGAAGTTTCTGGACCTAAATGGTTGCAGCCGAACCCTACTTGGGCAGCGAAACTTTACTCGAATGAACGCTGACGAGCTGAGTTGATCCACGTATATTATCCTGCGTTATTCATGTTACAAACTATATTTATTGGCAAAATTTAGTTAATTTGATAGCGTACAGATGGCGGTATAGGTAACGTAATTTTTTTTACATAATAAGGAAAAATTTTGTCGATCCAGTTGTTTATCTAGTTATTTTTCTAGGGTAATTTGGCGGGAGTTGGTTATTGAAAAATAGCGCATTTATTGCAAAACCTGTAATGCTCCATTTTGTGCGATTCCATGTTTTAAAGTGTATCACACACAGAAAGAAATTTTGATAAATATAAAAATTAAATGTTTTATAAAGCTTAAAATTGCGTATTAATTAGTGTTATTGCGTATTAATTGCGCATTAAAAATATCTAACTTATTTATTTATATATTTTAATTTAATATTTTACAAACTAATATTTATGATATTTAACATTTACTGGATTGCTTAAAAGTGCGAGTACATAAATATGCCTCGAATAATTGCTTAAAAACTCAGTATTTTATAAATTAATATTTATAATATTTAACATTTACTGGATTGTTTAAAAGGGCGAGTTAAAATTGGTGTAAATATTACATTAATACACCACAAATAATTGTTTAAAAACTCAATATTTTAGAAACTAAAATTTGTAATAACTATCATTTACTGAATTGTTTAATGGTTTAAGTGTTACAAGTGGTACACATATAGCATTAATATGCCTCAAATAATTGTTTAAAAAAGTAATATTTCAGAAATTAATATATATAATATTTACCATTTACTGAATTGCTTATAAGTGCAAGTTAATATGCATGTAATTATTATATTAATGTACCACAAATAATTCTTTAAAAACTACCTTTTAAAAGCGAGCGAGCTATCCGTGTCACCGTCAGAAAAGGGTGACATTTTCAGAAGCCACTAATGAGAAAAAGGCTGCTACTTTCACCGATCGTTTGATCGTAGCACTGCGCGTCATAGGAGAGCGAAAACTGCTGATTCGCCTAATCGTCTAAGGGATAGTAAGATTTGATGACACTGAAAATATGAAAAGATTGGTGGTGATATAAAATTTTTTTTTTTTTTTTTTTCACATGGTTAGTTTATCATGAAAAAATTTTGGATCCTCCATAGTTTCTTGTTAAACGTTTTTCACTGCATTTTTTAAAAGTTAAAATTTTAATAAACGTTTTGAAGCTTTATCAGAAAGAACTGATAATTTATTCTATGATTTCTAGAAAGCTGAATAAAATGAGCTTCAAAAAAACAATTATTATTCTATTAAATTTCAAACAAGAAATTATTTTCCGAAAAACTTCGTCCTAAAAATCTAAGAGGAATAACATCACAAATATGAAGTGAATTCCTTTCCAGTGCAATCTGCAGGTATAAGAGAAATATGTGATAAAAATACTCGTAATAGTAAGTATGATATGTAAAAATGGTGCGCTCATAAGAATATGAAAATCTATATTATAATAAAAATTACTTTAAAAAATTATATTTAAACAAGAAATTATTTTTTATTAAAGCAATCACACAGCTTTTAATGTATAGTATATTTTAGATTTTTTTTAACTTCTACATGTTATCTTATTTGGAGTTTTTTGCTGAGTTGCTTTCTTCCTTATTCTTTTTCTCCTTCGTTTACTCGTAATTCTTTCTTTTAAATCTTTTTTTAACATTCCTTTTACCGAATAAGTATCACAGTGTCAGTGCTTTATACTCAATTTCTATAAAATCTAGAAATTTACTGCATTTTCAGTTTTAAAATATGTAAGACTTCACCACATTCTAAATGAGCGTGTATCTAGAAGACCATCTTGACTCATAGAATTTTATATCATCCCATCAGCAATCTTATTTGGAATCCAGGAGCTACTGTGGGTGCTTTTTTTTTTTTTCGTACATTCCGAAGCAGATTATCTACAAAAGTAAAATGTAAGGTTGATAAAATAACTCCATGTCTAACTTCTTATTCCAATTTTTAAAACGCATCTGAATGGTTTTTTCATCAAAAGACGAGAATAGTTTTGTATTGTATCTGAAACAGCGTACACAGTCTGGAAAAATTACAATAGCTCAGAGTTCACATACAAATACTCTCACTGATCAGATTCAAATTTAACATTTACAATAAAAATAACAAAAATATTGAAAAATTTTATTTTTAACAATGAAATGAAGTTATTTTATATACCAGCATTGTGTTCATTATAAACTAAAAAATTAAATTACTATCCCTCTGTTTGTTTGTAATTACAATAGAAAAACTTTTAAAATAATCAAAAAACCGATTATTACATTTTCTTGTGAAAAGCTTTTATATATTTTAAAGTAAACCTCTTTTATTTAAATTCAACCACAAATAATTATTTGCACTTTCTTAAATCTGAAATACCATTCTGATATTGAATCTAGTTAATTATCTAGTTTAAATTGCACTGTTTCTTTCAATGGGAAAATTTTAAAACCTTCAATGATTGGAATAAAAATATTGAAAATATTAGTGAAGGGAGCTACTAAATTCAATCAACACAATATAATTGAATCGCTCTTTACATTCAGAAGACGTTTTTTTTAATAAAGCATTTAATTTACACTCCAAATCAGCGAAAATATTAAACAGTATAATAAGTCTTCAATGATAATAATGAAACGGGATTGAATATTTGCATTATTTTCTACCAAAGATGGAAAAAAATGGAACATTGTTTGTTGAAATTGTCTGAATTTTAATATAGTTCTGCATGGAATTAAAAAAGAAGTAAAGTATCTATAAAAAAAAATATTTAAACAAAAAGGTGATTAGCATTTAATAGTATCAGTATTAATTTTTATGTAGAATGTTGCCCATTCCACTGAATCTTCCTTTAGTAGATATGAATAATTTTATATTATTCATATCTACTGAATGAAACTATTGTGAGCTTATTCATACTACTGTGAGCTGTTTGAACAAAGAATATGTTATAAAGATTGTAAGCATTATCTGTCAATAATAAATATAATAATGAATGAGACAAAATTTAATCTAGAATGAATTTACTTGAAACGCCTCACTTTTATTCGCTTCCGTTAGTGATCCGTTCTTAATTTAAACAGTCATTAAATATAACAGTTCACACAATAAGATTGATGAGACAATGAGATTAATATAACTATGTTTATATATAATTAAATTATGAATATGCAATACAGTGCGTTAAAAATTATAAGACCACTAACGAACTTGTGCATTTATGAAGACGTAATATACAAATGTTATGCATGTGAATTTAAAATGGATCGGACAAAATTTCCTGCACTAACTGAACTTTGAAATTTGATTTAAATTGTATTAAGATGTAATCATTTTTCAAAGAATTGAAAAATGTGTCTGCTAAGAAATTATAAGGCCATCTGAGAAAATTAGTATATTATACGTCACATCAGAATCAGTATAAAACGCATGCGTTAGTGATCCATGACCTGAGAAGCAAAAGATTTCGATTGTGTTATCCACGATTTATTTGACAATCCCACAATGTAAAGAATTATCTGAGGGCGAAGAGAAAAAAAAATTGCTTTATAAGAGTACTGGTAAATTTAAAAGAGGTATAACTAGATTGATGAAATGTTCTAAAACTTTCATTCACAATGCCATATTTAGAGAATATGATTAAATCAAAATAAAACGATCTCTGAAAGAAAAAAAAAAAAAAGAAGAAGAGAAGGATTTTGACTGCACGAAATGATCAACAAATTTTTCGATTATCAACTAAAAAATAATTATTTCGACTAGTCAAACTTCGAATGTTTCAGCTAAAAAACTTCACATGTCACAGTTCAGAAGATTCTTAAATCAAATATTAATATAAAATTTATGAAAATAAAGAAAACGCCGAAGTTACTGAAACATCATCGAGAAGATGGGCTAAAAATGCCCTGTCATGGAACGATAATTGGAAATAGATTATATTTTCTGATGAAAAGAAATTTACCCTTGACTGTCTCGATGGCTACAAACACTTTTGGAAAGATTTAAGGAAGAAACCGTGAGAATGTTCCAGTCGACAATTGAGGCAAGGAACAGAAATTGTTTGGGAAGCCTTTAATCATGATGGGTTGTGATTTTCAGCAAATTTCAGGACGTATGGACTCAGCAGAATATGAAGATATGCTGTTTGATCATCTGATACCGATTGGATCTTTATTAGGTGGTGCTAACTGGATATTTCAGCAGGACAATGCTTCTTGCTATATGTCTTAATCCATCCTGGAATTGCTTAAAAAAAGAAAAAGCTAATGTTCTACCGTAGCCAAGTCGAAGTCCATACTTGAACTCCGTAGAAAACCTTTGGTGTAAATTAAGTCGCAAAATTTATGCTACTAATAATCAGTTTTTATCAGCCCATGAAGAGGAAATAGCCTCAGAAAAAAATTGGCACAATATTTCTGAAATTGAGCTTAATCACCTAGTCATTTCAATGAAACATGGAGTATTTGAAGTTATCAAAAAATGGAGGACCAATATATATTTTTTAGACAAGTGGTCTCAAAATTTTTAATCGTGATTTTTGATTTATTTCTAATATCTTATAACTTAGTCATTTATTACATTATTCAATATTATTGAAACCTAACTATAATAAATGGTTCGTAATGTCGCATTTCATTTATTTAAATTATATTTGAAACTTTCTTTATTTCATCGTTTTTTAAATTAAAATGATCTCACAATACCTAAAAGGACTGTATTACTCACTCTCTCGTTTACTTTCACTCAATTCGCCTGAATTCTAGCTCGGAATAGAAAATTAAAATTCTATTTTACCAACTCACTCGGGTTCGAATGAGCTTAATTACAATAACTGGGGGACGAGAGGTAGAGAGGTGTTTTTCATTCCCATCAAAATAGACTCAATTCAAATGGTCTTTAATCAGTTTGCTGTTGATGTAAAATCTCTAACACTGTCTTACTCCAACTATGGACTACTCATTACTAACTTCAATGTTCAATTATTCGTCGCTTATATATGTTTCACCTTAAATCCATTAACTACACCTCTTAAATTCAATCTGATTTACTTATCTCACGTTTCATTTGATTGGAAAGGAATTTAAAATTAAAAAAATATCAAAAAGTAAACCCAGAAGTTAGTTGGTGAAAAATCTCGAATAGCCTAGTGTTACATACTTCTAAGGAATAAAATTCTGATTGATTGATTATTTACTAACTTCGCATTTAAAAGCAATGTGGAGGCAATTGGCGTTGAAATTCGTAATTTTAAACCTCGGTCAAGTGACGAGGATGACACTTGTACTGACATCCTCTTCTCTAAACTTCCACGCCACGCCAATGGGAGAACTTGAAACCTCGACAGATTTGACGTGGATCAGTCTCACTACACGGCAGGTTTTCAATACCATCAGTCTCGAACCCACTACTTGACCGAAAGAACAGTGGCAGCGAGTTCGCGACCAAGACCACTAAGCTACCGCAACTGTATTAAAATTGCGAAAACGACCTTTGTGATAACTAAAAGTTTTTTGATATTAAAAAAAATCTAATGGTTTATTTCTCATCAAATTGTTATTCTTAGAAGGAGTAAATGAGACTTTTGTCAAAAATTTTAAATGAATAGAAGGACAAGTTTGTGACATTTTTTTTTTCTTATATTTTTTGAAAATGATGTCAAAAGAATTCAATTTCCTTACCTTACATTTCTAAAAGAGAAACTCCAAAAGAAAAATTAAACATAAACTTTAAGCTGTTTATTCGACTTATTTTCTTCAAACCGAAAAACAGCAAGACATCATTTAAATTTATTTTTTTGACTAGTTACGAATAAAAAAAAAAAAAGCTGTATGCACAAGCAACATTTAAAACTATCGACTTCAAAACAACTTGATTTTTTTGAAAAATTTGAGATTTTTTTGGAAAATAAAACATTATATCTTTTTATTAAATTTTTTGGAGAATCACGTATACTATCTTTCCGCAAAAATTCTTAATTATATTACAATAATAAAAATACGTAAAAGTATGAAAAAAAGAGGTATAAACAAATCTACATAAATATTTAGCGAACACACAAATTATAGAGACAAAAGAGATGCATCTATGATACGCAAGATAATTTTTTAACTGGTGGACAAAATAGGAAACACAAAATATTTTGGATGGAAACATATAAAATTTAAATAACTTATGATCTTTTTAAACAGATTGCAATGAATATACAAAGTTGCTTTCAGGATATGTTTTTAATGAGTAAAATAATTCAATGATAAAATTACTTTAAAATTGATTTTTTTTTTCACAGACTTATTTATAACACTGAAATACTTTTTTGTATTTATAGAATATTCAACTAAATTTTTTTCGGTGGGATTTACTGGGGTTTGGAAATTTGAAATAAAAACTGATAAGACCTAACATAAAAGTAGCTTCAATTGTTATTCAAGTATGGCTGCTTAGCATATACTATTGTGTGATTGTAGAATCAATACCCTTAACACAGGAACAATGTACATAATCCCGGGAAACGATCATCATCAATTGCTTGTTGACGGAGTCGCTCACATTGGGCACAAATCATTTACCATCGTCTTTGCGATGCAGAATTGTGCGACCAGGGACTATTGGTGCAACATACTCTCATGAATACTCATCTCATTTGATTCACAAATACATCCCATGCACCTAGTCTCAGGGTACAATATCTAGTAATTATATATTTTTTTTCCTTTGATACGCGAAAAAGGTTTCTGAAATTTAGAAAATATCTTCATGTCAATGACCTTTCTCATAAGCCTATAAGTATTAAAACTCGTCCTTAGAAAAATAAGAGCATTTCCATTCTCTCCATCTAATAAAACATTATTTTATACGTCCCATTTGACAGAGAGGTAAATTTGGTTTTAATAATTCATACTAACTTTCGTTGACACGGTCGGTAATAAGAAAGAAATTTATAAGGCTTTTTATCATAGAATATATTGTTGCAGTCATAAAAGCTTTCGTTTTTATGATCGATAATGAGAGTCAATGCTTGGCTTAATACAAATAAGTTATAAGTTAAAAATAGTGTATATGTGTGCGCGCGTTGTTATTTGGATACGGTCAAATTAAATTAATCTGACTATAACAAGGATATAATAAGTAAAGAAAGTAATTCCATACAGACTAAAAACTTATTCTTCAATGCATCCTATGTCAGAAAAATTAATCCAAGTCTTATGAAGATTAAATAATTTCTTTTTGTTGATACTGTACAGATGTTTTATATGTATAATATTCTACCTAAAAAAATCATAAATTCTATTTAGAATTTTTTTTCAAATAACAGAAAATTTAAGAGCCCTAACTTTATGCAACTTTGAATTGTCTTATTTATATTTACATCACCCTTTTTCAAACTGTAGTAGATTGGTGTGATGGTATATAGAGCAACAATGTCTATTATCCCCTATTTTCAGTTACAGTTATAATATAACAGCGACTGAGTTTTAAATTGTAAAGCATTCTCTCAACTTTTGTACGACGCCTTATGGACTATTTTTTTGCTCAAATGACTGGCCTACTTATTCTACTCGACATTTTTAACAGAAACAAGCGGCCTTAGTAACCGAATGACCATGGTTGCGAGCTTATTGCATGCATGGTTGCGTTGTTTCTGTCCGGTTGTGGGCTCGAATCCCGATTCCACTACAAAAAACCCGTAATGCCTGATGTAACTGAAGGCCCGCTGGACCCTCTAATGCATGTTAAATCTGCCGAGGCTCCTCATTCTCATGCTGTCGTTTTGTGACCGTTGTTCAAAATTATGAGGTCCGTCACCTATATCCCTCGTACTGTAGCCGTGTGTTCATAGTCATGAGCTCGTTGCAGGAAATGTTCAGAAAGTCGGGAATTCGAGTCCTGATTCCACTTAAGACCCGTTATGATATATATATATATATATATATATATATATATATATATATATATATA
>BMAW01068237.1:1090301-1104901 GCA_019974015.1 Nephila pilipes
ATATATATATATATATATATATATATATATATATATATATATATATATATATATATATGTATGTATGTTTCATAACAGATTTCCTCTTTTTTATACGTACAATATCACTATATTCCTCACAATCCCTTGGTACATCAGATATTTTATCAAATTTTATCCATTAATGTAGGAAACAAATTTCGAATTTAACTTACTTGTTGATCTCTTAATGTAACTAATTGACTAAAAAAACACTCAGATATAATGTAAATATATGCATTAACTAATTTAAGAATGCACCATTGTAAATATATAATCCCTTTATCTAAAAATTTATCAGGAAAGCACACACTTCTCACAAAATGAAAATTCTCGTTTCCCTTCGACAATGTTTTTTTAAACGAGAATTCTCGTTTCCAATGCGAATGTGTTAAGTAAAATTTATCCTATTAAGGTTTCCTAAAAGATAGAGACATAAAAACATTTGTAAGGAATATGTCATACATCTAAAAATAAAAATAAAATACTATACTTTCATATAAAATTCTGCGATTTATTTAACGGACAAAGTGATGAATAATTTGAAATCTCGAAATAATAAATGATTTTCATTTCTGAAGAAGCACTTTATATACATATATATATATATAATAAATCCATTAAAAATAACCTGAATAAATTATTTCGCTATTTATTTATGTTTTATTGCTCAAATAGGTACATTTTATTTCAATACGCTTTTAAAAATTATACAAGCCTTGTTTAATAAAAATATTCAGTTTTTCTGGATCACTCTGCTATATTTATATAGAATTTAACTACAGCTTTTAACTGATATTATAATGTTAAATTTATTTATCAAAGTGTTGAAACATGCTCATTTTTTAATGTAATAGCATTCAATAAAATATACAATTGAATTTCTTGTATATGATGACAATCTTAAGGCAGCTTAAAATAAATTTTCTATAAGATTAGAGAAACTTTGAAATTGTTTTTATTAAGAAAATTTGTAAACAGTATAATTTGGAAGCATTTTAACTCTGCTTCTATAGTTATGTTTCGTGTGCAAAAGAGGCGTTTTATTATTTTAGAATCCACAAATGACTTTTTAAATTTATTCTAAATGAAAAATAGAGTATTTTTTAAAAGCGCGGTTACATAAATGAAATGAAAGAAAAAATATGTTTTGCATAAATCTCATTTTTTGCTATTAAAACGAACGTATACTTATGTAAAATATCCATGGAAAATAACACGGAGAAAAATCATTGTTGGGCTTTTAGATAACATTTAGAAAAAAAAAGGGAATTTTATGTTTATTTATGGCAATATTGTGAACAATTTGTTCGTAGAACGTTAGATTAATGCTATATTATTTAACAAGAAATTCAGTCCTGCATTTCTAAGAAATAGACGCGATATAAAATCAGATCAGAGTTAAATTGACAGAGCTTCAATTTCTATTTACTTTAGTATTCTAAAATTGTATATTTCTATTAAAAAAAAAGAGGTTTTTTAGTAATAAGTTTCAAAGTGGTCGTCTGTTTACAACTGCAGAAAAAAAAAATTCCATAAAACTTTATGTAAAAAAAATCATTTTAACCTATAACATTTTATTAAATAAAAAAATATTTGGATATTTATTTACATTCAATAATTCTTTTATTATTTATTTTAGGATCTTTTCTAGTGTATTTCATTTAAATTTTGATTAATTATTTTTATTTTAATTAATTGGAGATTAATGATTTTTAAAAATTTATGAAAGTGAGAGTGTAGTAACAAGGATAAAATCAAAAATAAATGAAACCAAATTCGATGAATTATTATTCCAATTTTAAAGAAATAAGCAATTTTTGGTTTCAATACGCTAATTAGATGTGATTAAAAATATGAGATAAAATCAAATCAACCTATACTTTCATTTAAAAAAATTTTCTTCATAACATATTCAATGGCTTGACTCTTTTTAATCTAGGCTTAAAGTGATTTAATCAAATCCAGTTCACATATTTTAAGTTAGATAATTTAAATTGTGTACATATAATTAAAATTTAATAATTCAAGCGCTCAGTAAAGATTGAAGTTATCATGGAGGTTACATCCTTTCCAAACCGGCAGATATTATAAAATCCATTTCCTAGATTAAATATCAATAACTTTCAAAACTTTCTCTTAAATAACTAACAATATAATACATTTATTGATGAGATGCTGAATAATATTATTTCTTAAATATTAATTCAAGATAAGCCATCTTACTTAAGAATTAAGTAAAGTATATTTAATTTTGAAAGTTATTACACATTATATTTAGGTGATATCGAATAAAAATACAAAATGCCCTATATCTATAGGGCAATAGTTTATTCAATATCAATTCAATTCAATATTTATAGGAAGAATATATTATATTATTAAAAAAAACAATCCCTTCTATTTCATTAAACTAATTTTAAGAATTTGACTGTCTGCAAAAAAAACTCTCTCAAAAATGTTAAAATCCAACAATCTGACAAAGGATATTTTTATCCAAGCTCAGAATTGAACCTAAGGACAAATTTAAGGAATAAAAAGTGAAAAAAAAGTACAATAAACAATGGCATATTACTTTTATATCATCAAAAGAGTTACAGTTATCTTAAATTATACTGATAATGACACCAATTCAAATATATATTATTTTTAAGAGCATTCTACACGTTGCTTTTGATACCACATTATACAGAGTGATCAATTTAAAAGAGTACCTGTTTGTTTTTTGTATTATCCACATCTATAATATATGTAGCAAGGCTTTAAACATAATTACTTATTTAATATGTCTATATTTCATGTGCGGGTATCGGGTTTTTTTTTTTTTTTTTTTTTTCACTCCGTTTTTCAAACATAAATTCGAGTGAACATCACTAGAAATGTTTAATCCTATTCTACGTAAATGATTTGAGTAAATCGACCGCTTCTTTCAACTTTTTTTTTTAATTTTTGAAAGTTCATTTCGTAAGATTATGAATGGTAGCAATAAAAATCGTCTGCATGAACTAACTATTTGATTTTAATGAATTCCGAATTGCACCAGGACATAATTCAAACTTTTATTACTTTACTTAAGAAATACAGGATAGTAACTGCTGGTTTCAGCAAGACGGGGCCACTCCATACACGTCAAACCTAACAATGAGAGTGCTTAAGGTATTATTTGATGACGGTTTAATTTCAATAGGCCTTCGACCACTAAGATCACTAGACCTCACCCCGTAAGATTTTTTTTTGTGGGGTTATCTCAAAGATAGAGTTTTCTAGAGAAGCCTTGCAAACAATCGATGATGTAAAACAAATCATAACTGAAGAAATCTCGTCAGTAACACCAACAATATTGCGAAATGTGTCAAAAAATTTGGTTCCACGTGTTCATGTTTGCATTCAAAATGCCGGCGAACATTTTCAACATTTGCTGTAAGAAATGATAATGTAAGAAATTTGAGTTAAATTATGTTTTTCAAAAATAAAATTATCACAGGATTGAGAAACACACACACAATGTGCGTCTTCATTTTTTTTTTTTTTTTTTTTTTCCTGTTTTACCTCATAAACAAAGTTGTAGCAGTCCAACAGTGTTGGAAATTGTCTCTCTCACTTAAATAAAGTTCAAACAATTATACTTCATTGCTAGAATAGTGGCCACATCCGTAAGTTTTAAGAGTAATAAAAAAAAACCACTGGTACTCTTTTAAAAAGATCACCCTGTATGATAAGCATTTATCGTTATATTTTAGGTAATTGACATGTCTGTAAATTAACAATTAACTTTTCGCATAGTCCCGCTGCACTTTATTAATAAAAAACTTCAGAGGAAAAAATGAATCCAAAAGTTCCAATTAAAAATGCCAGAAATTCAGTAATACATGTATTCAGTAATTTTAAAAAATGAAATGTTCAGTAATGCGATTTCAAGTTTTAAAAAAATTATCCAACTTTTATTTAAATAATGACTAAGAAGAGTAAAAACAATTTTTAATATTAAAATAATATGTAATTTATATTGAACTGAGGAGCTTAATTAAGATACCTAGGTAATTACCGATATATATATATATATCGGTAATTACGGTATATATATATAAGTTAAGTACCATAGCTACATTATATAAGATCAAAAGAAGTATTAAAATCTCAAGTTTTTATAAATAATATATTATTCTTTATTTAACATAAATTATTTTTATTCTTTATAGTGCATCTTTAAATAAAAACTTGATTTTTTTTTAAAAAAAAAAAAAAAAAAAAAAAACCTTCTTGTATTTGTTTAATTCTTTTTAATCTGGAAGTTTAAGACTAAAATTCAATTAAGTGAACTATACGTGCCCTCAAAATTTCAAATTCAAGGGGTCTTTATTGGCATCAGGGCTCGAACTCATGATTCGACGGGAATAACGCCAGCCGCGAGTTAGTGCCACATATTAGCCCCAAAGGTTAATTAAAGAGAAATGCGTTTGAAACCCCATTATAAATTGGCTTTTAAGCTCGTTTGATTGCGAGTAATAAACTATTAGCTATACTTTCTTAATGTACATCGGAAATTCAATAAGAATGGGTTTTAATGTTATAAACTCTCTGAATCCGAATTTTGTAAATATACAACATTCAAACTGAGGCTGATATTTATTTAATTGTTTATTTGATATTAGTAAAAACTTTATTTGTAAAAAGATGTATTTTAGACGTATTTGTAAAGGCGTTATATATATACAATGTCGGGACTAAACGTGTGTGTAAAGCCCATTGAATATATACAACATTCAGATTCAGAGTGCTAATAGAAGATGAATAAAATAAGAATTATCAGATACAAATTAATGCTGTATTAAATTGAATAGACTTAAACATGGATATATATACGTCAATAGCTTATTTTTAAAAGACCTAATTATCTTCAATACGATAAAGAACTTAAAATTCAAAACACACAAGATGCTTTAGAATGCCTTTTAATATATACTTAGACCTTTTTTTTTTTTCCTTTTCTTCCTGAAATCATTATTCTTTCTTTATAACCTCCCACGAGAGCTGCCAAATATATACACATTCGCGAAGGGCACAAAAAGAAAAAGCTGAGAGTCTTCTACCTACACATCATTCCGAATCATCAAACTAATTTTTTCAACACGTCAAGAAAGACATTTTTTCATGGAATGATAGATTTCTCTCCGTTAAGATGAATTTTTGACGAAAAAAAAGTAGAACAAAAATAGAGCTTTCTAAATAGTCTGAAACTCTGTGATAGTCCTTTAGGGAACAACTGCAGTGAATAAAATATTTAAAGACATCCAGAGAGAAAGAGAAAGCTTACTTTGAAATTCTATGGCTTTATATTAAATTGCTCTTCTATATCCGCTTATTCTTATTGTTCTAGAAAATTGCGAGATGCGAATATGGATGTTTTTATAAACGAGAGGAAATGCATCTTTAAATTGTCAGGCTATTGCGATACGCCGATATCACGTAAACATTCATTTTCCGAATGATGCATTTATGGAGATTATACGACGCGTACTGTAGGAATAAAAATACTCAATTTCCAGATAAAATATTTTTATTACTTTTGCTGAGGGTTTTTTTTTTTTTTTTAGATAGTGAGGGAAAGTATTTGAAAATATTCGGTATTTTTAATGCATACTTACGGATAATAAGATTGTTTAATATTAAGATATCTGCCTTAAAATTCTAATCGCTTAACAGCGGTTTATTTTTCATCGCCTGTTCAAATCAAAGTATTTTTTAAGTCAGTAACTAATTTTTTTTTTATTTCTCCTTTCTTTTTAGAGAAAACATCTAAAATATTTGGTTTTGCTAAGCATGATAATTATCACACAAAGTATTTTTCAATTAGTCCTTAAGAGAAGCAACTGTATTTAAATAAGCAGATATAATGAGGGAAGAGCAGTTTAATATAAATCTATAGGTAAACGCATTTTTAAGGTAACCTTACACTCTTTATGTGTATATATATATATATATATATATAGGTTGTAATTTTTTTAAATATTAGTTTATTGGTTTGCACTCTCTTTTTTTTTAAATTAAAATTATAATGTTTAATATGTATTCTTGAATTTCTTTTATTTGTATTTAAATAATTAGTTTTATGTCCTTTTTACATTATAATTATTTATATTTTTTAAATTTTGATAATATTTTGAATTTTAATGGGGGGTTTACTAATCGTTTCAATTAATCCTGTATTATATTAGCAATTTAATAGTTCTAATACTTGTATTTCAATTTTGGTGTATGTATATATATACACGAGAGGAAACGCAAACGCATTTTAAAATTTTAAAGCTATTGCGATGCACCGATATCACGTAAATATTCATTTTCCAAATGATGCATTTTGGAAAATTATACGACGCTTACTGTAGAAATGCAAATATTTAATTTCCGGATAAAATATTTTTATTCCTTTTGCTAGTGCCTTTTTGAGATATTGAGGAAAAGTATTTGAAAAATATTCAGTATTTTTCATGCGTGCTCACGGACGATGAGATTGGTTAATAGTATGAAATATTGCCTTAAAATTTTAATCATTTAAGAGTTTAATTCTTTTTTAATCCATTCGAATCAAGGTATTTTAAAGTGGGTAGTTTAAAAATAGCGAACTTCTTTCCTCTTTCTAGAAAAGACACCTAAAATATTTGGTTTTGCTAATTATAAAAATTATCTCACAAAGCTTTTTTTTTTTTTTTAATTTATAAATAATTGCTCCTGTTCTGAAAAATAATAATAAATATTAGCCATTCTATTTGCTTCCACGAACATTTTTGAAATCATCCATGTCGTTTATAGTGATAGAAAATTAAATAATTGCTTAAAGATTCTTAAACAATATCTTCATTCCACTTTAAATTGCCTCTTAATAAACGCATCCTGTATATTAGTTTTTAGATGAAGTTTGATAAATATGAGTTATAATATAAGTATTATTTTATTCTATTTAGAGGAACATTAAATTTTTCCTTGAAAAAAATTGTTTTATTTTTAACATAGTTGAATTTAATTAAATAGCAATATTTATATTTTTAAATATTCTGTTTTTAAGGATCTTATTATGGAGTTGTTTCGTGAATGTGATTGTGGGATTGTTTATTAACATCGCACTGGGAGGCAACAACGCGAGGGCTATTGGCGACAGACCTCGTAATTTTGAGCCTCGGTCAAGTGACGAGGATGACACCTGTGCTGGTACTTCCCCCTCCAAACTTCCACACCACGCCTATTGGAGGACTTTGAGCCACAACACATTTAACGTGCATTGGCTCCAGTTACACGGTGGGTCATGGAGTTGTTTCATCCAACATCATATTTTAAGCTAATAGTGAAATCCTCTAAAAATTCGGAGCGATATTCTAATTGTAGTCCTTTTCATTTTAAAATATTCAAAACTCAACAGTAGAAAATAATAATTCAACTTTTTTTTAACATTTTAGCTATAAACAGAATTTTATTTTTTTTTCTTTAAAATGTTGTAATTTTCTTTCTGTAATAATATCCCTGGAAAATTTGGGAAATACCTCTGCATCATTATAGCGAACTATCATGCATTACCAGTTAAGTATGGGAGCGACCATTCAAAACTTGTTTATCATTATAGCCCTATTTCTCAAATAAACAAAGAGAAATAAATATTTGCATATTTACACAAATTAAAATAATGTACACGTAATACCATGTTTGTCTCATTTATTTTCTCGTTTTATCAATCCTGTCAGTTTTCAGCATACGTTATTTTTGTTGCGAACATATCTGTAATAAAGAATATGTCATGCTCCGTTTAGAATTCATGTGTTCACAGCAACATTCCTTTCAAATTTAACAAGTTTATAATAGATGTATCAGAATACTTAAGACATATTTAAGTTACTTATTAAATTTTTCTTAGTGTAGTTGACCTAAATACACCTTACTTTTCCTTCATGTGTCCAAATGCGAGCTTCGCAGTCAACTCTGAATCTGAAAAATTTATATGTTATGTATTTAAAAGAAAACTTAAAACATCCCTAATAAGACTATACATTTTAATAATTATAAGATTATTTTCAGAAGACTATTTATTGATACAAAAATTCATACTTTATTACAACTTGCAATATATTCAATACTCCATATCACAAAAATTATTGTAAGGAATGTTTACTAAAATTTCACGCACCCCTACATTTGATACTTTGTTGTGAAAATTGTAGAGAATCAACTTTTGAACATTAAATTAGTGTTGTAATTTAAAAATGTCGTTCGGAAATGAAAAAATGCACCCCACACTCAAATATTCCGTATACTTGTATGGAAAAAATTCTAATCAAATTATTTCTCATAACACAAAAACTCAATAAATGAGAAAGCACAAAGTTTTTGTTCACTCTAATTACAATATTTTGAAGTGTTTTCCCTTGTCCCACATCATTGACGTTATGTTATTTATGCATCTCTCAACCATCTCCTCTACGATTCTCTCTCATAAAGCTCCATCAGCGCCACTTGTCGTGATAACCGAATATTCTCCATCATGATGAACAACGGTTCATAACAACTGAACATTAAAAATGTTTATTTTCTTTGTATTTTTCTCATACTCACAAACATCTAAAGAAATCCAAATTGGATAATTTTCCGCGTGAACAGTTTGGTAATTTTCCCGTGTTTCGTGCCAAATGTTTCATATTCTTCTACGATAAAAAGTTCTAATCAAACAAAATCTCGATGACACGCAATAGAAAGCAGTAAGAAATTAATCATATTAACATTGAGGTATTTGTTGTGCTCATTGTGAACTGATTGTTTTGTTTCCAAATCTGCTCTTGACGAATTTAAAATAATTAATCATGTGACCGATACACGCAACTCTATATCTAAGAATCTTCCTGGGTGGCTGAAAATGCTAGAAACAAATACATTAAAACTATTTCAATCTATCTGCAGTACATAAACCTATTACTAAAGAATACGACATAAACTCGAAACATATTTCAATTTTTTTTTTTTTTTTTTTTTTAAAGAAAGAGTTTCATCTGCAATATTCTGATGACTTTAACGCAGAGAAGGCAACGCATACTAATACGAGAGTGGCTCAAAAAGTTCCCGTATTAGGAATGAGGCAACTTACTGTAGTATTATTCATTGATCGCGTTCGTTTCTCCTTTTTCTAAGAAATCTACTAGAATGATACCTTTCTCATCCCAAGATATCGCCAGCAAAATTTTTCTGAGCGATGAAACCGTCTTTGTTTTCTTTGGAGCAGGTTAATCGGAAGCAACAAATTGGTTTGAATATCCCTTAGTTTTTTGGTATATAATGATGAGTCCTGACCTCATTGATGGTGACAACTGGACAAAAGTAATGACGGTAATTTAACGCGGTAACGGCAAATAACAATTTAACAAATTTTAATTGTGAACAATGAAACAAGCATAATATTTGTTTTAGAGCCGTTTAACATACGGAAGAACACAATAGTAACACCCGCTTGTCTGTGCAACGCCATCTGTCATCAGAAACAGGTACTTTTTGAATCATCCTCATATGCCATATCTTGTATTATAATACACACTATATAATCATATACGCACATTACATTGCACCCTCGTTTAACATACCTCGTATTCCAATTCCTTCTCATCTATATATGTTACGGTTAAAGTGATTAATCTGGTGATTATGTATAATTACCGGTGATTTTATTTATAATCACCCCTAAACTTGGTAAATGTGATAAATTATTAAATATTTAACACATTAACCGGTAAGTTTATAAAATCTCCAACTCGTAATGGAGAGTATAATAAATTCAGATTATTTTATAGAGTAACGATATCTTAATTCGAAAAAATAAATATTTTCAAATAACATTAAAAATTTTGTTCTTAAGAATTAGAAGAACGTCATGATGACTTAATACAATAAAACTTGCAATAGTATTTTATTTTAAAAATTTAAATAAAAGTGGTCCTTTTGTATATTACTTTTAGTAGATATTTTAAACAGATATATTAGATAATAGCATAAGTTATATAATATAAGTCGTAAAAGGTATTGAAAAATACCTTTCCCGGTTTTACCCGAAAAAAACTCGGGTTTTTTTCCCGCCACTTTTGTTTTTACTATTATTCACTTTTATTAACAAGTTGTCACATCTTTCTTTCGTCAGAAAACCACTATTCGCTTTCTTAGTGACCAAAACATTTAATAACTTGGAATTAAAACGCTCGTGCATATCGTCCATTATTCAATATTTTATTTAAGAAACGTCTACCTAGCACGAAATTAGAAATACTACTGAAATCACGTGCATCTGACATCATAAATTTCGGAACATTTATGGACTTTTATTACATTCCTCATGAGGAGTTGTGGATTTTATAAATTAACCGGTAAATGTGATTAATATTCAATAATTTATCACATTTACCAAATTTAGTGGTGATTATGAATAATAACCAGTAATTATATATAATCACCAGTTTAGTTATTACATTTACCGTAACATATACATTATATCCCATATTTCGTCTAATACATTTACATCCTACACAAGAGAGTTATTAACCATTTCTTAGACTGAATATATATATATATATATCTTCACAATTTTTGACAGTTTCTAAATCTTTACAATGTAGTAGGATAAATAGATATTTGATTCACAACATTATCTTATATTAATGTTAAGATAGTTTTCTACCTTAAAATCATTTAAGTTCGGGTTGTGTTTATAGAAAAGTGGTGAAAATGAGTTTAATAATAGCAATAGTGTAAATTATTATTACAAAATAGCGAAAAAACATTCATTGTGGTACTATAGATTTCAGTCTCTTACAACTCTTCATGGCCTCGCGACAGGCATCGTTTTCGTCGAATCATGGGTTCGTCAGCCTTGATGCCTTTAAAGACCCGTCATGTAGCGGGGCCGATGCACATTAAATCTGTGGAGATCCCAAGTATTTGCGATGGTGTTGAGTAGAAGTTTGGAGTGGGGGTGCCAGGTCAGGTGTCGTCCTCGTCACTTGACGGAGGTTCAAAAGGTACTCCAATTAATTCCTTCAAGAAAATCAGAAACTGTTCCTAAAATCATAAGTATTGCTTCTTGAAGAATTTGAAGTGCGTAAATTTACCTTTATAGGAAAGGAATTAATTAACATTAGTTCATTAAAATATTAGTCTTTTCTAGAAGTGGCCAAACCGTGGCGCATTGGATGATTATAAGTAGCGCTTCAGTCAGTTCTGAATGAACCATCTTGATGTTGAGTTTTGTAGCAGAGTTTTTATGAGAGCGTTTTGTATGTGTATGTGTGTTTATTTTGTGTGATACAATAGATATAACTATAGTCCATTTATTCTTTTTCAACAATTTTTAGAGTTTTGTATTTTGCTATGTTTTTTCCTAAAAAATTCCTTTTGTCCATTACAATACAAAATAAAATGGCCAAAAGAAGCGCAGAAAGGGATTGTAGGTGTGAGTTTAATGAACAGTGGGGAAATGAGTAATTATTTATGGCAAATTCATCCGAAAAGTCGTTTTGCATTGTTTGTGAAAGTACCTTTTCAAATAAAAATAGACATGATCTTAATAAATACTGTAAAATACAGCATGAAACTGAAACAAAAGAAAAAATTAAGTTTGTTCTTGGGTCTGAGTTTCGAAAAGAATATGTGTGACTAAGAAAAAGGAAGAAATCAAAATATAAAATATATTTGCTACAGTAAGTTGTGGTAGACTTAGCAATGACAGATGCTTCATATGAAATTGATTTAGTGTTGGCGAAAAAAAAAGAAACCTTTTTCTGATGGAGAAGAAATTGTTAATCCTTGTCTTCAAATATCTGCATGCCATTTTGATAATAAAGGTACTGAAAGGAGTATATATAATTATTAACTCATTTAAAAAAATTATGTATGTAACAATTCTACTGTTAAAGAGGTTATTAAATACACGCTAGGGTAAAGACTCATTTTAATAATGAAAGAGAAAAAGCAAATTCAAGTTCTAAGATATGATCTCTCTCGGTGCCAACAACTGTAACACAGAATTATCTTCGCCAAGTGAAACACTCTGGAAGCTATAGCACTATCATGAAACGATCACTCTCTCGTACAGGAGATCATTCGTGTAACTGTTATAAATTGGTGCCTCAATAAGCAGGAATGAATTAATTAATTAAACAGCGTGATTAAGTAATTCCTTTTCCTCTCCGTAGCGAAGCAGATTCTATATCCTTATCTGTATTTACCAACCCTTAACTATGGACGTAAGACATCATATGAAAGGCCCGAGTTCTGTAGTGCATCTGAATTCGTCGTTCAAAAAATTGGCGCATGGCATGCAAAAGGTTGGCCATCTCTCATCTATGCAGTCCATATAATGTGTTCCAATGCACAATGCGAATTTTCATTTGAAACTAAAGGAAACAGATTATAACATCTTTCATGGAATAATTACATTGATACATTTGATTTCATCACATTACAAACCCTTTTTTTACAAAGTAAAATGTATTAATAAAATTGTGTGACTGGCATTTCTATGAATGTTCAAATTAACTTTGTGTTGTAAACCAGCCATTCTTTCTTTTCCATTTAAAACAACCTACAATTGAAAAATTAAATTAAGTTTAGCAAAAGCGAAATATTTTGCGTCAGTTTAAAAGACGTATTCTTTTTTTTTTTTTTTTTTTTTTTTTTTTTGTATATGTACACGTTTCTTTTTCTGTGCTTAAAATATACTTTACATTTAAGGTCGTTTTTCTATGTGATTAGGTATTAAGTTTGTTTCTTAATATAAATCGTTACTATGTGTTACATGAAAAATATTATTAAACCTTTTTTGAAATTCGAAATAAGAAAAAATAAATAGCCTCACAGAAAAATTTCAGTTCATTTCAGAAAAAATATTCACGTCTCTATAGATGATTCACCTATATAATAAATGAAGTATTCATTCATAAATATTAGTATCACACTAATCTGAAGCTTTTATCGAGGTAAATTTCTTCTCGATACATCAATTAGCATAAATTCACACACAGAGAGGCTACTCAATTCAATTTATAAAACATCATTTAAAGCCAAATTTTATGTTAACTTATTGGAATAAATTTCTAAAAATGTTTGCTCTTCCAAGATCAAAAATTAAATAAACTTAATATCCTGAATTATTTTCAATCAACACGTTGCAGAAAAGCTTGGAGTTAAAAGAATTAGGAATCATTTCAATCCTGATCATTTTTTAGAACAAAATGGCTTTAAATTCGCATGGAAGGAAACGTACGATTTTGATCAATGGTTCTCAAAGTGGATATACCGCCCCCTGGTGGGCGCAGATACGATTCTGGAGGCGATAATAGCTTCAAATGCTACCGTGAAGCGTAGAATAAAAGCGAGGAAACGATGCAGAAACATATCTTCGTATAAACTCAGAACTAAGTTTTGTAAAAGATCTTGAAAATTTTCCTGAGAAAACAGGATAATTTCATTCTTTTTCTTCCGATTTTGGGAAATAAGATTTTGATTTTCTTTGATTTGAGTCGCTTTGTTCAACAAATTTCTGTAGTAAAGGGGGATTCTATTATAAGTAACAATTGAAAAGATTTTGTTTGTTTTTTCCCCTTACTCTCATACCATTAGAGACTTACTTGAGAAAAATCAATCCAATAAAAATCTTTTTGTAAAGTAATCTCTACTTTTTTTAAAAGAACACAAACAATCAGTAATTTTGAATCACGATTATTTTCTCCTAAATTACGTTTTTTTTTTCAGCCAATTTTGTTTTAAAAAATGTCATAATAGAAATGAAAACTAACTAGAAAGATGGTACAGGACGTCAGGGGGAAAGGAGGGCAAGAGAATATCATTATATCACATCGAATTAGAAAGACTAAAAAGATGAGTTCTTCCATTAAAAAAAGGAATGATTCAGCTAGCCTCTCTCTTTTCATTTCTTTCAAGTGATAACTTTAAAAATATAATAGCCCATATGAGAGCCAAGGGAGTTATAGAAATGGAAGCACACTTTTTATGAAGAGTTGATTTGATGATTCCCACTTGATGGTCTAAACATTATGGCTAGTCTACCTCCACAGAGTAACATTTCTTACTTTTAAGCACCTAACTTTTCAAAGAGGGGAGGGGATGTTATGATACATATATCTCACTTTCAGCTCCTTGTAAAATGCCCAGGGGATATTCATTCTTGAAATTACATCATTCTTACGAAATGACAACGGATTCGTCCTCTCTGCCCATCTTTTACAGAATATTGAAATTGTATGTCTAAGGTGGTTTATTTTCGAAGTATTTAATATCATGCACAATTAATACAAATCTTCATCTTATCATCTATTTACTTAAAATCGCAAAAGATAATTTATAAGTAGATTGCTAGGATAATTTAAAAATTATTTTCAAGGAAGTAGTCATGCGTTCCGTTGTAATTTAAAAAAGACAGTTTTCATTGAATATTTTTAATTAAGCCATAATGATACCTGCTTTCACCGTTATTGAACTTATATTTAACAAAAGGTATATTGAAGTGTGTGTGTGTGTGTGTGTGTGTGTGTGTGTGTGTGTGT
>BMAW01068237.1:1114901-1148032 GCA_019974015.1 Nephila pilipes
GCAACTCCTTCTTTATGCGTAAGGATACAAGAACCCCCCCCCCCTTGTCTCATTGATGAAATGTGATTTATGACTCGTTCCGTGGATTTCGTACCAGAAATGTAGTTTTCTCAGAATTCGTAACGTGTTTGAGAAACTGATATCACGTTGTTCTTTAGCATGCTGGAAACTGCATCTGAAAATTACTACAAATACGTTTTCTGAAATAAGCTATCCTCTGATTTTTATTCTATCATGCTAAAATTATTTATTAGTTTTCTTTATTTAGTATTATTTCTTGATTTGTTTTAACTGCTTCTTTATAATTATATAACTGAGGGGGGAATTGCTATTTAAACCTGTTTGTGCGTCTTTGGGGGGAGGGGAGGAGACTTCTTTGTGCATTTAACTTATTGAGTGCATTTTTTTTTAATGTTCCAAAATAAAAATCCTTATTTCTATCAACTTTCAATTAATTGTATATACTTATGAAATATAATTTATAAGATTATTAATAATATTTACATCAAAAGATTTCGAGTACATAGAACTAGCTTGTATTTTTTGATGCTTTTCTTTTTCCTCTAGTACTTGTAAGTTTCATAATTTAACAAAGTTAACTATAATAAATATAAGTTTCATAACTTAAAAAAGACTGGCGTTTTGAAAATAACGTTACAATAGAAAAATTATTTAAATTTCCTAGATATATATGAATTTATCTATATGTTTTGCACAAAATACAAATAATTTCTGAAGGAATTAATCTTTTCTAAGTAATAATTTCACTAAAAGGAAAATATATTGAATTAAAATGTATTGTTTTTTAACTTCAAATTAAAATAACAATTAAGCGTTACAGATATTTTTCTTACTATTCAACTTTAAAAGTGACACCTTTATTGTTAAACTTTATAATTCATTTATTTCTTCTTGCAAAGTCTGTTAAAAAATTTTCATGCAGAGTCCTTGAAGAGAAAAAATAAAAAGTATTTATTACATCCTTAAATGATTCTCAAAAATGGGATTTACAGTTATAATTAATACAAAATTATATTTTTATTTAAAATTATATTTATTATATTTTTCTTACAAATGTTGTATAACATTTCATGCTTCAGATTTCTTAACTTCTTGAATTTTGTAGATATGAAACCCTTGATTTAATAAATGTTTGGAAATTCTATATTTAACAATGTTACATTTTATCCTCCCGAATTTCATTTTTTGGAGGATTAGAAAGAATTTGTATCAATTAAATTTCTGCATATTGTCATGAAAAAGAGAACTTTTATAAGAGACAGAATGATCACGTTTCTCAAAATTTCATGCAAAATCTAGCAGACAAATTTTATGTGATTATGCAATTTTTATATGGATAAGAATAGTAATATTATCATTTTGAAAGAATTACATTATTATCTTCTTGCATTATAATAATATTCCAGATAGCCAAGTAGTCTGTCCGTGAGCTCGTTGTTGTCGATGTTTCGCTTCAATCTATATTCCAGTCTAGATATTCAAAAGACCCAAAGCGTAGCGGAGCTGATACGCTTTAAATCTGTTAGAACTCAAAAGTTCTCCCGTTAGCAAGTTGTAGAAATTATGAAAATGGAATAGTTTCATTGGACTTTTCATGAGCGAGTTGTTATTACGTCTGTTTTCTCGTGTTACTTGTATCATCGTGTTACTTGTACGTTGTTACTAACTAATCAACTATTGTGAATTCAACTTCAAACTAAGTTTATTTTATTCGGAATGAAAATAGTTTAAGGGGGTTTACCCCTTTATTGATTGTTAACATCACACTTCAAACCAATGCGAGGGCTATTAGCGATGGACCTAGGGAGTTTTAACCGGGGTTCAAGTGACGAGGACGTCATTTGAATTCGCACTCTACTTTCGGAGATTGAACCTCTACAGATTTAACGTGTATCGGTTTCTCTGCATGAGAGGTCTTCAAACTGGGTTTCGCGAAACCCTAGGGTTCTCTGGAACTTTGACAGAGGTTCCTCAAGGGATCACTATTTGCTTAGTTAATGCACCAAAATATTAGACAGTTTACTTCTAAAAATAAGTATAAATAAATTTTTTATAGATAAAATAAAACCACTTGCTTCAAATGCATTAATCGAGACGCATTAGGTCACATATTGGCCACCGTTCTTTGGCTTAGGTCAGGGGTATTCAACACTAGGGGGAATCCTTTGAGCTTAGCTATTTTTCTTTGATTCTTTTTTGAGAGTTAAAAAGCGACGAAACGTATAATTCCGTACGGCCGTGAACTCGCAGAAAACATTTCAATTAGACGTATTCTTTTTAAATGTATTTTCCCTAAATTCTTCCCCCCCCCCTTTAAAAGTTTGACATCGTGATAGATAATTTGGGAGCGTTGTGGCAACACAATGAACGTTGACAGGAAATTTTATGACTCATTATTTTAGCCTCTCTTTCCCTTAGGGTTGAGATATTTTCCAATGAGACATTAGTTCTAATGGGGAAGGGTATATGTACGGATGTACGGATTTGTTATGATTTAAAATATTATTGCTATTGTTAGAATATATTTTAGAAAATAGAAATCTCATTAGCTACCTTACCATTCAATATCTTATTAAGATGTTTTTATTGCGACAAAATAAATTTGCAATAGTAATTTTGTAAATTTGAGTAGGATTAAAGCTTTGTAATCCTATTTTTTCTGCTCTTTAATCAAGGGGTTCCTTCAAGAAAACTATAAGCTCAAAAGGTTCCCCAAAGTGTAAAAAGTTGAATACCTCTGCTCTACATGATAGGTTTTATGCACCATGAGGCTTCGAACCCACGAGTTCGAGACCATAACCATTCAGCTATCGCTTTCGCTTTAAATTGAAAATATAACAATAATCAAGAATAAGGAAACTTATTTTTTTGCCTCAATAAAATAGAAAGGGGGGGGGGAGACTTTATGCAAAAGATTTATATACTTTTTTTTCTTATAAACAATTATTAAAAAATACATGATGCATTGAAGTTTAGATTTTGCAATTTGAGTATTTTTATTAAACTGTTTAAAAAGAGTTTTTTGATGCAATTTCGTAATGACATATATCACAACAAATTGTTCTGGGTCGGTTTCCGCCCTTATTAAAATTTATTTTTTTATAATAATTAATCACTGTACAAAATTCTGAATGTTTCTTTTTTCGTACTCATTGAAAATATTTAATTAAAACTGTAGGTCTTTAATAAATTAAACGATTTGATTAAAAAAATGTGTGAAGTAGACGGAACTGATTATCCTCAAACAGGGAAGTGGATTACATATTGAAACAGCGAGAAAAACAGATTCTTTGTAAGACTTATACGTAATGGGTAGATTTTATGTACTTGAACGACAGGGAAGGGCAATAAAAGAGGGGTCATATAAACGGTGTTACAATTGTTGACCTTAAAGTGGACATCAAACTGGACCCCTTCCAATTGTGAAGGACGCAATAGAAGCAATGTTATCTTTAGTTTTGAACAAAAATAGAAGGCAATTGAGGGGTATTTGCGAATCGAGCACCGATTACTGTTGGGGAACAAACAGAACCCATCCCTAAACTTGTGTAAAAGGAGATATTTCTAACACTGTGAAGTCATTTTCTTTCATATGACAGCTTGTCAGAACATAAAATCATCAGAAAATGGAATAAAATAAACGCAAACTTGGAAAAATCAAACCATGAAAAAAGTGTTTATTTCAAAGTCAAGAAAATAATGAAAATTAAGAAAAAGAAAGCACACATTATTTATCATTTCTGAAGAAACTATTTACCTTCGATCATTACAACCACTATTGCAAGAGTACTTTGCCGTTCCTTTGGATAAGCCCAATCCCTTCCTAGAAGGGAGAGCTTTCTTCGTTTTTAAGTTTCAATTTGAAACGATGGGCCCCTTAAATATACATCTAATTCTGTTTGTACACAGTAGATATGTTCCCGAAAAATACGTGTAAAAAAATTCACATAAACAAAGTATTGCATCTATGGTAAAATAAAAGATTACTTCCAGTCCTAAGAAATCAGCAAAAATAATACAATAAACCATGTATTTCCATGTTAGGATCTCAAATATTTCATTTCATAACGATTGTACATGTATCATTCAAAGTAAAATATCCTTTAAAAAGGGAGAACAACATACCACACACAAAAATTAGGCAATATAAGTCAGACAAAAAGATATTTTTCGTTGTCATTTTCTGACAGTATACGTATACGTTTGCGCAAGACTGCAACATCATTGCCATTTTAGAAATGTCTTGGTTATTGTCTTCGTGCTGCATTGGTGAAATTCTTTCTGTAATCTCTTCTGTAAATTAGGATAAACTTTTTGTGGTGCTGATATTTCAGTAGATTTAAGAACGAATAAATGTAAAATAAAGATTTAATGTCTGTTGTAACAAAGTTATAAAACTACCTATTTTAAGACACCACAGTATTTTACTTTCCACAATTTCTATCAAATTTCATAATTGCTTTATTTTAATTATTCCAGATTCACGATAAGTTAGAATGAAACGTTTTGAAAGTGGGGCTGCGAAACGCAAAAGATCGAAGGAAAAGCAGGAATCTGTTGATAAATTACCGAAACTTACCCAATTTTTCTTTAATACAAATTCTACATCTATCTCTACCACTTCTATCAGTATATCCAATAATGTACCTGAATATGAAGGACAAGGAGGAGCAGTCTATTTAAGTATTCGAGAAGGTACTATGAGACCTATTGAAATAAGTACAATTACTGATGACGTTTCAAATATTTTTATTGCAAGTACAGGTCCAGGACTGTGGCCGTTATATATTGACAAGAATTTACAGTCTTATTGGGTTGAGAAAGGTCTGACAGTTTGTTCCAACAAACATAATGATTTTGAAAAATCATCACGAATATACAACGTACCAAATGATAAAACTAAAACAAGATACCTGTCTAACTTGCTGTTCAAAAAAGAGTTACGCAATGGTGGAGGTTGTAGACCGTGATTGGCTAGTATATATTCTTCGTCACAAGGAAAAGTATACTGTTTCGTATGTAAATTATATTCATCTACTAATTCTACATTCAGCAGTTGCGGATTCAATGATTGGAAGCATGCAAATACAGCTATTTCACAGCATGAAAACGCACCTGAACACAGAAAGTGTATGATGAACTACTACAGTCGATTACGGTTATCTAGTCGTGTAAACAACCAACTTATTAAACAATTCAATGATGAACGTCATTATTGGAAAGAAGAGCTAAAGAGAATTGAGGTTGTTATAAAATTCTTAGCATCTAGAGGACTGCCTTTCAGAGGGGAAAACGGAACAATAGGTTCAGTGAACAACAAAAAATATTTAGGCACTTTAGAACTTCTAAGTAAGTTTGATCCAGTTTTAAATGAACATATTAAAATGCACGGCAATTCTGGAAAAGGTAATCTTTCTTATCTATCTGCTACAATTTGTGATGAATTCATTGAAGTCATGACGTCAAAAGTCTTAGAAACTATCGTCACTGAAATACAGAAAGCTAAATATTATTCTATTTCCGTTGATTCTACCCTAGATGCGACTCATGCTGACCAACTAACTTTTATTTTACGGTATGTCCGAAATGGTGCACCCATTGAGAGATTTTTGCAATTTATTGATATTAATGGACATATTGCAAAGTATTTGACGGATGTTGTGGTTTCCTTTTAGGAAAAAAACAACATTTCCCTCAGTGATTGTAGAGGTCAGTCATATGACAATGCTTCGAATATGTGAGGGAAATATTCAGGACTGCAAGCCCGACTTCAAGAAAAGAAGAAGAAAAAAAAAAACGTTATATATGTACCATGTGCAGGGTATTCTTTGAATTTAATTGGCGTTCAATGAACAATAGGTATTTTAGATACGTTATTTAGAGAGAGAGAAAGAAGAAATTTGCTTTTTTTTAAAAAAAAAAATGTATTATAACTAAAGGAAAATTGTTCAAATTTTTATGATAAAATTGAATGCACATCTACATAAATTATTTGTATGACCATTTATTACTATTTTTTCAAAACTCCATTTGTAGGAATCAGATTAATATATATCGAATTTTTATGATTAAATGAAGAATCTAGAGAAAAAAAATTATTGCATTAAAAAATTTTCTGGTTCTTAGATATGTGAACAATTTTACATGGATAACACATTTCTCAAGAACAGAAACATTATTTTACCGCATTGAAACAGTGTCTGGAGTAGCCGCATTATTATGCTTGCTATTTTGTGGCTAGTGATGTTTTAGTCGAACGTCCGAGGTCTATTTTCCTAGAACCTCCACCGCGTTTCAAATTTAATAAACAATAAATAGTTCTCATGCTTCTTTCAATTGCCACGCTAATAAATATTCAATCCTTACAAATTTTGTTTTCAGATTTCGACCTCGAATGAGCTTTTTCCCTCCCTTTAGTCTAATAACTAATGCAGAATGAAAATTATTAAATGGATATTATATGAATGAAGCTCTGCCAATAAATATTAGCCACCCAAGGGACTATTGTTTTCTATACCCTATAAATGTCGTACCTGACCACTTTTCAAAAATTTATCTTGTTTTTTTCTTCTTTTTTATGTCTGCTTTCATTAGTAACGAACTTCATTTTCAAAAATACGTCATAATAAATTTCTCGTTTGCTTCAAATTTAAATACATTTATTGCTTAAATATATTCAATTTAATAACTTATCATTTCCTTTAATTTTAATATCGGTAAAGCTTACTATTGCCCATTTCTCGATATTTCTTCGTTTTCGTTCCTTTTTATATTTAATTGAGTAATTTAATAATAATTACAAAAAAGAATAAAAAATAGCTCACCTTAGGTGGCTAAATCTGTCCTTTGCATAGAACTTTTTATTATATAGAAATTTATTTTTATATAATTAATCAGTGAGTACAAAATTTGGAATATTCCCTATTCAGTATGCGATGAAGATATTCCTCTAGCATTGTCGATCTTTTATAAATCAAGTGATACGATTTTTAAAAACATGAAATAGTAGAAACGGATTTTTTGATATTAAAAGGTGTGAAAAAAAAAGGAGTAAAAAAATAAAAAGGTTATCGAACGTGAAGAATGACTATTTTTGAATCAGTGAAATAGCCAGTTTCTTCCCAGTTTGGGATAGCTTTCAAATACTTGAACAGCACAGAAGGGCAATAGTCTCGCGAAGGAAAGAAATCCATTGAGTTGCTGGATTCCTTATCCCCCCCCCCCCCACTAGGGACGTGTAAAAGGACGACACAGATCAAATTATTCTCGTTTTCTCTAGTTTTGAAAGGGATAGGGGAAGAATCGTGAGCCGATTGTGGGTGAGGAGACAGTCGCACCGCCTGTGTAGAGGAAATATTTATTACCCTATGACGTCATTTTCAAAGTTCATGATAGCTGTCAAAACATAAATATAAGAAAATGGAAAAAAATTGAAAAAATTAAAAGCATCTAAGAAATACCTAATTTGAAATCAAGCGAAATAATGAAAATTAAGAAAAATAAAGCTGGTAATTTCTCTTTTATGAGAGGGGCCGCGGTAGCCTAGTGGTCAAGGTCGTGGATAGCGGCTGGCGGTTTTCGTTCAGTCGCGGGTTCGATCCTTGGCCACCAAAGACCCGCCGTGTAGCCGGGGCTGATGCACGTTAAATCTGTTCGGGGCCCAAAGTCCTCCCGTTGGCGTGGTGTGGATGTTCGGAGAGGGGGGTGCCAGCTCAGGTGTCGTCCTCGTCACTTGACCGTGGTTCAAAATTACGAGGTCCGTCGCCAATAGCCCTCGTGTTGCTTCTAGTGCGACGTTAATAAAAAAAACTAAACTAAACTCTCTTTTATGAGAGAACTATTTACTTCTGCTCCATATGACCAGTATTGTATGAGTACTTTGTCTTCACTAAGTAACGCCCCTTCCCCCCTCCCAGTAGAGGGAGCTTTCATCGATTCTTACTTTCGGAATCATTCGAAGGAAGCCCTAAGAGAAGCTTAAGTACAATTTTAAATCATTTCCATACGCTCATCAAAGTTTTTCAATGACATTGAAAACATTTAAATATAGCGAGTTTTTATTGTAATAAATAATGTTTTCAAATATAAAATAAAAACCCATCACTATTAAGGGGAGAAAAGTAGGTCTCTTGGTATTCGTTTAATAACAATTTAGTATTTTCTAAATGTACCAAAAAAGGTCTGTTATTCTAGAAACAGAAAACTAATGGCGATGGACCTCATAATTTTGAACCAGGGTCAAACGATGAGGACAGCGCTAGAGTTGATACTCTGTGATGCCCCGGTTTCGCTTCTATCAATAAATTATGTCCTCGTAAGTCACAGTAGTTCACACAGGAAAGAGTCAGTACAGAAAGTCAAACTAATATATATTCATTATATCTTTATGATTCAGAACTTAATTTGAATATATATTACGTGAAACGACTCGCACGCGTTCACTACAGATTTTCAAAAATGTATACTTATCCTACTAGTTTTAAAGGTGGATCTGAGTCCTCACTTATCCAACATTAAATTAATCTTTCTTCTCAGCGTAAGCACACGTCTAATCTCTTAGTTCAAATCTTCCATCAACCTCCTCCTACAACTACTAATTCATCCAACCTCCTTTCTGCTATTTCCTATTCGCTATACTTCACTTTAAATATAGAAAAGCTGATTTACATGATTCACAAGTCGGAGCTTTTAAAATTAAACAACATCATAGAATTCTCCATAAAGTCAATTAAGGAGAAAGCTTCCTGACAAACAGTTACAACCCTACTCTCTTAACTTAAACACCACGTCAAAATGTGGACTTTAAGCCCCGACTGATTTCATGTACATCAGCCCTTCAACATGATGGACCCTTCCTGATAGTAGTCAAGACCGTCTAGAGTAGTGATAGTAACCTTAAGAATATTTGGAAGGTGTTTAATAAGAAGACAAATAATTCATTTATTAGAAAAGATTTTCCTGATTAATTATATATGAGATTGATTAATTATTTTCTAACGTCGCGCTCTTAAAAGCAACACGAGGGCTTCTAGCTACGAACCTCGTTTAGAATTATGGTCAAGTGACGAGGACGAAACATGAACTGGCAACGCTCTCACCAAGCTTCCACACCACACCAATGGGAAAACTCGGAACCTCGACAAATTTAACGTGCATCAGCCCCAATGCACAGAGGGTCTTTAGAGGTATCAAAACTCGAACCCGCGACTAGACGAAAATAACGTTTGTCGCGAACTCACGACCATGACCATTCGGCTACCGCGGCCACCAATTCTACGTGAGAATCGCAGTCCTCATCCGTTGTAGAAATTTTCGGAACAAATTCTTAACAATTCTGAAGAATCGAATATTTTAAAACAAAATAACAATCAACCCTTATAACACAGGATAAGTAATTGTTTTCAAAAAGAACTTTTTTATTTTAATGAATAAAAAAAATAGGCATTACTTTTTTTCGTAGATTTTACTGTTCTTTCGCATTTTCAATCATGCGCACAGACAGTGCCTTTCTCAGTCACCTCCACCCTCCCCCACCTTAGTCCATAGTTAAGCTACAACATATAGATTTAAACAACACAAATTTATGAAAATCGTGTTTAATGTTATGCGAGATAAAAATAATTTCTATTTAAATAATAAATTGTGCTCTCAGTTGTTTATTGTAATTTTTTTCTTATGATGGCATCAAAATGAAAGTACTGCTAGCAGTAACCTAATAGTAACATAACAAAAACAAATGCTTGATAACAAATAAATAACTAAAACAATGTCATTACGTATATAAACATTAGCGACCGTTTCTCAAAAGGTTACATTTTTCAAAATAACGCCAGATGATAGTAATGCATCATTGTTAATTTTTTAACTTAAAAAGACTATAATGTATTAATTCATAATTAAATTATTATTTGTATCACGGAAAGCTCAAACTTAATTCGCAAAAATTTAAAATCTCATTCGTTTGTCACGAGGCGTGAGCAATGCCAGGATAAGGTTATAGTCTTCAGGGAAAATATCGAAACGGAGGACAGATAGGACACTTTTCGAGGAACGACAGAACTTACAAAGGAAGGACTGTCCTCCCTAAAGGATTACGATTGGTCACCTTAACAATAGTAAACATTTCCGATATTAAAATTAAAGGAAACAATAAATTATTAAATTGAATATATTTAAGCAAAAAGTAATTAAAATTGAAGCAAACGATAAATTATTAAATTGAATATATTTAAGCTAAATATCATTAAAATTGAAGCAAACGATAAAAAATTGAAAAGTGATCTGGTACGCCCAAACTGATCTAACTAGAACAATAGCTCCTTGGGTGGCTTCTAAATCTTGTGCTCCTGGAAGGCAAAATTTGATGATAAGTTACGATGATGATAACTTGACGATTTTATTACGTAAATCAATCTCAAATAGCTTTACCATTGAACAAACTCATTAATGAAAAATAACAAAAACTTTTGCAATATTCTGAGGCTCCCTTGTGAAGACGTCATGGAATCCCTGCCCTAGTCTAATTTTCTTTTGAAAGTCCGCATTTGTAATAGAACATTTGTCAATCAGTTAAATCGATCCTTTTCGTAGTCCGCACATTTTTTCCCCCTTTCTTTCTCTCTCCCGCCCTTTTTTCTTCCCCACTTTTGCTAGTCGCAGCTGCGGCAGTTACATTTCACGTGGTGGTGTGAAAGGTTACACTTTGAAGAGGGGGTTTCTCTAAATATTGGGAAAACTGAGGGATGGGAGTGGTGACCTGACCAACTCAAAAATAAACAATATCGTTTTCTTCTTTCATTACTTGTGGGGGGGGGGGGTGACTGAGCTGTACTTTTCACCATTTAAAGGGTGTGAGAAACATAATGAGATAAGCAAAATGTTGTCAGAGAAAAGTCTTTGATTTACATCAAACATCTGCGTATTTTCTTTTCCTTTGTACAACATCGTAGTGTGGTCTTTCACCTTGGAATGCTAGAAAAATAACTACCAACGTCCTTTTCTCAATTACATTCACCCCGAAAGAATTCATTTTCCTTACTGTTAGCATTGGTAAAGTAAAATTTAATTTTATGTTACTTTTTAGCATCAATAGATGTATTTAATAAAAGTATATTTAATACGAATTTCCTACAATCTTAAGTTTATTAGAATAATTTTGAAAAAGAGTTGCTTTTCATGCCATTTATTTCAAAGTTTAAAGACTTCTGTAATTTAGCATAAATTAAAATAATAATGTTATGGCTATGATTTTTTTTATTGCAATATATTTTTACGTCTGGAATAATTGTTGAAATCTGCAATGAACCTAATGTCATCTTCAGCCCCCCATCTGTTTCTGTATTTGTTTTTGTAGAAGCGTACTAAGAGAAAGATTTTTCACTTAAGTTGAAACATATATTTCACAGCTCTTTTGGCAATTTCAAGATATTATTTTCTACTGTCAATCCAAAAAAGCATGATATCAACTTGACTAAAATTTTGTTTCAATTGCGTGTCAGTCAATATATCAATGTGTTGTTCTCTTTCTTTTATTGGGAGTTCGGAGGTGTCACAGTCTTCAAACGAATTTTGGATCCATGATAAATTTTTTTTGAGCAGGGAAATGTTTAAAAAATGTTCTTTGTAGATGTGATTAATGTTGAACCAAATTAATTTTTATATTCTTATCGGTATTAACGTTACCGTCTACTAAATTATTATGCAAATCAGGAAAGCATTAAATATTATCTTTCAAAATGCAATCAGCCCAAAATTTCAATTTTAAAAGAGTGGCTTCAATTTTATTTTATACTTTGAAAATAGTAAAATAAGTAGCTAAATATGTCGGCGATTCTTCACCTAAACCGAAGAATTGAGACTAATATGTGACTTAATGCGTCTCGATTAAAGCGTTTGATGCCCGAGATTTTTGCGAAATTTAAGATTTTGTTTTATCTATAAAATATTTATTTATATTTATTTTACAAGCAAAGTGTCTTTAAGAATTCGATCTTCTGTAAAAAAATAAAATTTTGCTAAAATTTTGGCGCTTTGATTAAACAAATAGTGATTTCTTGCGGAATTCCTGTCAAAATTCCAAGGAACCGAATTTGAAGACTTTGGCCTAGTGATCAGGGTCACTGACTCGCGGGCGGCGGTTGTCGTCGAGTCGTGGGTTTGACTCCTGATGCCAATGAAGACCCGCCGAGTAGCCTGATACACGTTAAATCTTGAGTCCTCCCGTTGGTGTGGTATGGAAGTTAGGAGAGGGAGGTCCCAGCTCGGGTGTCGCCTTCGTCACTTGATCGAGACTTAAAATTATGAGGTCCTTTGCCAATAGCCCTCGTGTTGCTTCTAGTGCGTCGTTAATAAACCAATCTTTTCTTTTCATATCAAATATATATTTAAACACTAATTGCAATCTTAAGGAAAAATTTATATACTTAGAGGTTTTTAGGTAATAAGTTTTATTACTTTTATCTCACGAGCTTTCTATTTTCAAATTATGTAAATTTAAACCTACAAATTATGATATAATAAAAAAGTTATTTGTAAACTAGTTCCTTCACATTTATTTTGAAAAAAAAAAGATTAGTACTTATTTTATTTTAAAAATAAAAATAAATTAATAAAAATTATTTTATTTACCATTTAAAATTTAATCCACTGACTTTTTAATTGTGAAAAGCATCTCATTATGCATTCTGACTTATTATTGTATTTTTGAAATTACAAATTACATACTACAATTCTGTTTAAATTCAGTCAAAAAATAAATGTAGTGTTCAAATTTAAAATTTCCGAAAATGTTTTGCAAAGGAAAAAAGTAGATTAACATATTACAAGCAGTATATAGTATACAGATTATGGCATAACAGTATCGTTCTCCGATATTTTTTTTTTTTTCTCTAATTGTTAATAAAAGAGTAGGCTCGTGAAAAGAGGGGCATTGAGGAGAGCTTTTCAACAATAATAACAAATTAAACTAGTTTTAAGTAATAAAATAATATTTTAATACTAAACATTTATCTTTTTAATTATATTGCACAAATAGATACAATATCAGCAAATTGGCAATTCTTTGTCTTATAACTCTGAGAAACGTCAAATGGATCACATTACAAGAAAGACATTTATTTGTAAATAAATAAACTACAAACTTACTCAAATTTAGATTTACTCAAAATTAGATAAACTTATTCATAACGATACACCTTCTCCTCGACTTATGGCCGTGGTTGCCTAGTGCTCATGGTCGCGAACTCGTGGTCGGCGTTGTTTCAATCGAGTCGCAGGTTCGAGCCCAATACGACAAAAAATCCGTCGTATAGCGGGGCCAATGCACATTAAATATGGCAGAGGTCTCAAGTCTTCCCGTTGGCGTGGTGTGGAAGTTTGGAGACAAGTATCGTCTTCATCTTTTGACCGTAGCTCAAAATTACGAAAACCATCGCCAATAGCCCTCGTGTTGCGTCTCAGGGCACCGTTGATAAACAATGACTTTCCTCGGCTTACGATCGCAGAAAATTCAGTAATTTCAAATTATATTTTTGTGTTTACAATACATACAATATAGTTCATATTATGTACAATAATTACTCGTGCACAGTTTTTTATGCTTTATATACAATTCTTATGACAATTTCACTGAAGATAGTTTTGAAAAATATAAATTCGACTTACTACCTATTAATCGGAGCGGAAATCGGTCACGTAACGAAATCTTATGATCGATTAATACTGTATTTTTTTTTTCTTTCACGGATGCTCTGTGTAACAAATTTGTTAATAATATTTTTATAATTAAGTTTCTAAAAAAAAATCCGATTTAATAAAGGATAAAATTCCAGGGAAAAAATTATTCTTGACTTCTACAAATCTTAAATATTCTTTATTATTTTCAGTCTTGAGAAAAATATTTTTTGCAGATGCAACGGTTATTGTCAGAGTCAATACATTTTTTATTTATTTATTGAGTGTTTCTTAACGTCGCTATCAGAAGTAAGACGAAGGTTATTGGGCAATTGACCTCTTAATTTTGAGCCTCGTTCAAGTGAGAAGGACGACACCTGAGCCAGCACCGCAATTCCTAACCACGCCAATGTGAGGATTGAGCCTCGACAGATTTAACATGCACCTTCTCGACAATAAGAGAGATCTTAAGCGGAATTAAGACTCAAACACTCGGCTAGACTGAAACATTGCCAGCTCGAAATGGTAACCATAATTACTCGATTATCGCTGGAACGTATAAATTTTCAGACACCAAAAAAGTTTGGAAAAAATTTCAAGTAATATTGCAGAATTTGTAAAATTGTTATTCTGAAAGGTAATGTTCGGTGACAAATTTTGATTTCAATAAATAAATCAATGTCGGCTTGCAAGAATACATTTGTTATTTTTAAAGAAATCTGACCTTTTATCAATATTTAATATATTCTTTTCTAATATTATCAGAATAAAATAATTTGATTTTGATATAATTACTTAAAATAAGCTATGAAAAATCACATAAAATTTGAAAAAATAAATTAATAAATAATATGTATTTTATTAATTTTGTCTATTATTCTAATTATTATATAAATTAAAAATACAGCCGCAATGCTAAAAACAATTCTTGATTACTTTCATATATTATGAGACCATATGTCTCGCTTTAAACTGGATCGTCCATTTTTTAAGTAGCTTGTCCCGTTGACCTCAAGCACACGTTCGGGACCCCAAAATGTCTCTTTTTCGGAAACAGGACAAAACCCTGTTACAATTATTTTAAAAAAATGCATTCATGCAACCGTTGAAGAGTATTTTCTTGTATAAATAAGTCGTGAAAAGAGAGAAAAAAACAGTTACAAAAGTCGCAGTACTTCAAGCTATGTTAATTACAAAAGTAAATTTTAAAAAATCTTGCCAAGAATTTCGTTCTTATTTGAAATAAAACACACAGAAGCAAATTTGTTTAAAAATATAAGACAATTCAAGAAATATTCATTTTCATTTGTTAAATTGTATTCTTTACATGGCCAAAAGAATTATGAAGAAATACGCGTTTTCTTGAATACATTATACGAAAACCTAACAATTAATAGAAGTCCCGTTTTGAGGGGGAAATAAATGGTCATGTTATTTTATTGTTGTCAAATTCAAAAAAATTTTGAAAAACAAATTGTAAAAAAGAACATCAGGTATGGGCAGACTCGAGGCAAGGTTTCATGCAAAACGATTATATACACGTATGGGCCTTTTTTTTTAAAAAAAAAATTTCGTTACAAAACTCCTTATTTATTCAGATAAAATACGTCGAAACATTTTTTTTTTAAAGAAATTATTCTTTCTGCATGAAAATCAAATTATAACTGTCATAATCGGAACATTTCCCTGATTGAAAGGCTATTCTAGACTACTAGACTAAACAAATTACATTAATTGCAATAAATTCTAACTTAAATTACAACTTTAACAACTATAAATCTCTCTTTTTTTGACAAGGCAAATACTGAAATAAACATTTTGATGGTAAACTTTATTTCAGCAGTGAGATTGAAGGATTAACCAAGCAGCCACATAGTGGCGGCAACAACTGATTTACAGACTTATTTCTAAAATATAACTCATATCCATCCTTCACTCACTCTTGCGGGGAAATTTATTGGTTTGCTCTTTGCCCTTGATGATAGAATCGATACAAGATAGAAAAACGGTTTTCTCCCGAAACATTTCGCCGGCTCGAAGCAAACTTTTGGGGGAATTTACAGTCTTGCCTTTTTTTTTCTTTGTAACGTAGCTTTACTAAAAGAGCAAATAAAAACTTAATAAAAAAACAAATAAAAAGCTTCAAAATGTTCATCTAAAATCAAGAAACATGAAAGCTCAATTATGTTTTTTTGAATTTCAGATCATAATAAAATGTGTTTATTTTTTTTTATTTATTTAAATCAGGGGCCGCCGAACTTTTTTGATCATCGACCCTCCCCCCCCAAAAAAAAATTAAAATTCTCTTATCGACTCCCTCTATAAAAAATAACAAAAGAAAAAAAGCTTACCTATTTCTTAAGTAAATTAAAATCAATTAAGAAACAGTTAAGTTTTTTCTTTTTTTCGTTTTGACAAAATCAAATTTTTATATAAATCCATGAGGAGGATGTGCTTAATGACTCTTGGCTATATTAGCAAAATTTGATTCAAAATTTGTTAATTTCAGTCTTACTTCGCCTCGGAGCTCCATATTCCATTAATTTCTCTTCTTTATTAAAATAGAATTAACATGACTGAAGCCAGATTCAACATTCCATGAGCTTCGAAATGCAACCAAAAAGGTAAATGCCGTGTTACAAGTTTTGGATATGTTTGCGTAATATTTATATTCGTACAAAACTGATTCACAGTTAAATTATTAAAAAAACATCTTTGCTTCAAGGTCAACTAATAATTCAATGACTTCATCTTGCAAATGACTGTCGTTTTTTTTCCAACTTGAGCAGAAAGTGGAGCGATAGTCCATTCTGGGATATCTATATTTTTAATATCTCCAAAGCATAATTTAAAATCATCTCTTAATTTTTGGAGATGATTTGTATTTCAAATTATACGTCGGTTACATCCAATTGTCGTAAATTTCAAAAGAATTGAAAATCTCCTCGAAACAATGAAGATTTAAACAAGTTTAATTTATCTTAAAAGCTTAAAATAATTGTTCGTGTTTGTATTAATGTAATATCTTTCCTTGGCGATATGTTTGAATATAATTGAATTTTGGAAATACATCGGCCGCACACAAATGAGTATTGTTTTTATTTTTTTTAAATGCTTCACTTAAGGCTGGATTAATTTCAGTAAGAATTTCTATAACTGTTTAAACGATTCAACAAGTTTTTGAAAACATGCACTTCTTGACAGCTATCGTATTTTCGTGTATAATAATAATTGGTATGATAGTTCATCATTTTCCCCGTAAAGCTTATCAAACAGTCATGATTTAAGAGTTGGTGCTCTAATTTGGACCATCTTGTAACAAAATGGAGCAAGAATCATTTCTCACAAGTCTGAGAACGAGAACCTATCACGAAACACGCATACCTTAAACGGTAAAAAAAGATAACTAATTATTTTAAAAACTATACAAGAATGAGTAATTAAATAAGCTATAATCTTTTATAAAAACTTTACTTACTATATTGTAATTACAAATGGCATTCCAAATGAAAATTGTATATGCTACGTTGCTGTCCGTAAACTTGCGATTGAATAGCATTGGTATTCATTCATCGACCCCCGGGGGTCGATATGGATCACTTTGCCGTCCCTTGATTTAAATTGTCGTTTTATTCCTTTTGAAGTACGAGGTAGGAGAGAAAGGAGATGTATAAATTGCTCAAATGGCATCCCCTATTATAGGATGGCGTAGATGGTGGTAATTCGCTTTATTCAGAAGGAGCAATGAAATATATGTGACAATTAGCATTCAATGCGTAGACGAGCGTCCATTCCAAACTCTATAATATCGAGCTGAATCCTGGTGTAGTAGGGGATAAAAAAATGTGGCTTGTTATTATTCCAAAATAAAATAATTTGGAATTAGGAATTTCAAAATAATGTAAAAAGAAACTGAGAAACATATTTTAAAAATAGAATTGTAAATATTTACATTTTATATTGAATGGTTTTATTATTTTTTTTTTGTCTAGTGCTTTATTTCTGAATTTTTAATATTCCTTCTTTGTGTGTTTGTGTTTACTCTGTCGTCGGGAGTCATTGTATGGTTGCGTGATTCATTGTATCGTCATATCAGCATCCAGTATTACCAGGAAAACGTGATGTCAATGGAGTGCAGATTGACATCTATTTGAGACTCAAGCTCATATTTTTCAACCAATTTTTATCAAATTTGAGATTAATCTTCTTAATAGAATTACAAAAAAGCCCAAATAGTCATTTTTCAAGAAAATAAAAAAAATATTGATATTTTTTTATATGTCCATTATAATGGATATTAGGTCTTCGTCTTGTAAAAACTCATTTTACTAATAAACAAAAAACGACGTAAATATTTATTTTAATTAACAAAAATAGAAGATATAGCGTTTTATTTAAGAATTTAAAAATGAAAAACATTTTATATTTTATGAAAAATTTTACAATTTTTGGTAACCTTATTACGCATGCATACTAAATTTAAATTATCTTGAATATTTATATAAAACCATTATTTTTCACTGTTAAACAAAAATACATGCTGCGTTTCATACACATTATTTTAGTTCTTTTTGTGTTCATTCTTCAACTTACAGAATCTTTAATGTCCATCACATTTTTGGAACATGTTTGATTTTTTTTTTACTACGAGAAGTGGACTCCATACTCAAACCAAGTCTTTTGCGCTTAGGCATGTCTGTTTCTCCATCACTTAAATCAATCAAATCAGAGGGCCTCATAAGTTGTACTGTAATTATAGTTTTAAAATCTAAAAATTGCATGCATTTACCACCAACATTTGATTTTTGATCTCTCTTTAAAATCCAAGCATTCACAGCACTGAGATCAAAGAAATGAAGAATTGTTTATCTTGTAGTTCTACTTCAAGTTTGTATGAACATAGCAATACAGCTTTTTTATTGTACCATTTTGCGTAGCATATTTCATATTCCTGACGCACTGACATATCAGATGAGCCTCTTTCCATTTCTGACATTTTTTTTCTTTAATATCAATATTAGAAGGCTCATCATTCTCACTTGAACTATATCCATCTAATAGTTCATTAAATAGTAAAATTTCATGCTCTTTGCCACTATCTTTTTCTTCATCTTCATTACTAATATCAATGTCTGACACTTCACCATTCATATTATTACTTTCAAAAAAATTTCTGCATCTTTTTCGGCATCTAAATAATGTTGATTTTCAAATAACTCTAATAGAAATAAAACAAAAAATTGTAAGGCTATGTTGAAAACTACAAAATATTTTTAAATTATTAGTATAACATTTTTATTTCATAGATTGACTTTTAAATTAAAATAAAAGTTAAAGGACGTGTTTCGTTTCCATACACAATTAGAAGTTCTTATAATTAATTACTAGTAAAAATTTATTTCTAAAAAGGTGCAGCTAAATCAGAAATTTTTATTTTAACAAAATCCCATAATATATATGCTGACGGATTATAGAATGTACTTGAATTACTGAAATTATAAGTGTAAATTTTGTATTTAATATCTACAATTTGGGCCCAATCTCAATAAATATTATAAAAGCATACCCTTCTAAAAAGAAGTGTACAGGTTTTTAGTTAACATAGGAAGGTCTATTAACTAATTTAAACATCAAATATTAATTTTTGAGCATTCCCTGACTTTCTATTAATATATAACACATGGATCAATAAGTTCCGAGACTAACCCAGAGATGGCACTCGTAGTAAACCAGTAACCAGGTCTTTCTAGAGTACTAACCTTTGCTTGAAACGTGTCAAAATTTTAAGTCGATCGGACCAGAAACAGCTGAGTTATCGAGGTTGGAGTAAAGTCGTTTTGTAGTTTGTTTAAAAAATGGAAAAAACCGAGTTTCGTGTTCTGATAAAACATTGTTTTTTAATGGGTAAAAACACCGTGCAAGCGAAACAATGGATTGAAAAATGTTACCCGGACTCTTGTCCATCAAAGCAACGATTTGTCGGTGGTTTGCCGAGTTTAAACGTGGTCGTACCGACACAAATGACGCGGAACGCTCGGGTAGACCAGTGGAAGCCGTTACACCGGAAAATGTGAGTAAAGTGACAAAAATTATAATGAAAGATCGTAAAGTGAAGCTCCGTGAGATTGCTGAGATGACACAGATATCATATGGAAGTGTATTTACTATCCTTCATGAAAAATTGAGCATGAAAAAGGTTTTTTCCAAGTGGGTGCCGCGATTGCTTTCGATGGAACAAAAACAGCAACGAGTCGATGATTCAGAAAGCTGTTTATCGCTATTTACTCGCAACAAAAAAGATTTATTGCGTCGTTACGTGACCATGGACGAAACATGGATACATCACTACACTCCAGAGTTGAAGCGGCAGTCATCTGAAGCTGGCGAAAGCCGTCCGAAGCGTCCGAAAACGCAGCAGTCAGCTGGCAAAGTCATGGCGTCAGTTTTTTGGGATACGCATGGCGTGATTTTCATTGACTACCTCGAAAAAGGTAAATCGATCAACAGTGATTATTATATTGACTTGCTGGTGCGTTTGAAGGAGGAAATCGCAAAAAAAACGACCGCACAGTCTCGGGACTTATTGATCCATGTGTTATATATATATTTCAATAATTAAAATTAAATGTCAGTTGCTTTAGTATCAAATACGAAAAAAAAATGAACTAAATCATTGTACTTACCTTCAATTGTCTTTCATCTTTTGGTAGCCATTTTCAAATGATAATTCAACATCTCATCGCATTTTTTTTTTTTTGTCAAGTTTGGTCGTATATAGGAGTACTAGTATAATGGACTGTGGAATTTTAAAAATTAAAAAAAAAAAAAACTGTAATTATTTATTTTGCATACAAAATACGAATATCCATCAGAATGGACGCTGGGTCTCAAGAGGATATGCGTTCCAAAAAACAAAAAAGAAAGAAAAAAAAATGAAATGGGAGAAATTGGAAGCATTAACCCTACTGAAAAAAAAATGTATAAAAAAATTATTTTGTCAATAAATATTGAGTGCGGGGGTGATTGTCTCCCCCCGGGAGAGGACGCGGTTTTTAGCTCTAATCCCTTTGGGACCTCTCGGTCACTTTGGGCATTCTGCCAATAGCCCTCGTGTTGCTTCTAGTGTGACGTTAGAAAAAACTAACAAACCAACAACTGTCTCTCGGTCTTAATTAAAAAATATTATGTTACGTCTTTGCAAGCAAAGCTTTTGTTCATATCAGAAAAGAATAGTTTGAATTACACATTTAAGTAATTATCAATTACCGCTTTATAACTGACCATACAATTGAATGTCTAACTTTTCGACAGATTTTATAAACTACGGAAAATTAGACACACATACACAACTTATCAAAAAAACCCTTCATGAATTTTTAAACACGCGATTTAGCTACTCTTCTTTTAATTTATTTTGAAAATTCAAACATGTAAATATGAAAAGGAACTTAAACAATATTTTTCATTGGCTTTTAATTCAAAATAATTTTAAACACGAGTTTTTGAAAATTTGGGAAGGCAAAATATTGAGATGAGTTAATAAATATTATTGAAACGATTATCGTTACATGTCTTAATAATATCAGGACCCAAAGTGTGATTATGTGTGTTGCTGTGTTGGGGTTTTGATTTGTTGTTTACTATAATCGCACTTAGATGTAACACGAGGACTATTGGCTAAATCTTTTAAGGGAACCAGACTCACCTTAAAAGGGCTTAGAGCCATTATATCAGTTCCCCCGTAAAAAGAAACCTCATGTAGACTTCCCTCGAAATTAAAAATGGGCAAGTCAAGGGACTTCTGAAAAACGATACATTGTTGACATGTAATGTTGTTGACAAGCAAACCCTTAATGTAACAAATATTTACTCACCCCGTGAAAAGTTTCTTAACAAGAAAATATGATCCAGTCAGAAGAAAAAAAGTGATCTAAAATGAAAAGATATATATTAAAAAAATTAAAAGTGTACAAAAAAAAGTTAAATAATAAAACAAAATACAATAAAAGAGGCTATTGGGGATGGACCTAGAAATTCTGGATCACAGTCAACTGACGAGGATGACATCTGCGACTTGGCGCTCCTCTTTCCAAACTTCTACATCTTGCCACAAGTGGATTTTATGCCCCGTTAAGCTCTTATGAGAGTCTTCAATCTTAAAAAAAACAACACAAATGCTGTTGGGGAAAATACTTTTACAGTTTATACTGTCTTAATCTTATGCAAAAAAAAATAATAAATAAATAAAAAATACAATGAATTACATATTTTTATTGCATGATTTATTTTCCTTGAATATTCATTTCCGTTTGAATCAATCCTTTTTTGTTATAAGTAAAATGTATTCCTGATTTCATTTCGAATATAGTATTGTTTAAAGGCAACTAACTTTACTTTATAAAGTGAAAAAATGTGTTTTTTAAAACATTTCAAAATTTTAAGAATACTATATGATAGATAGATGTGTTGCAACCACTCGAAATTTTGATTTTGGATATTTTTTTTCCGATGAAAATATCTGTTCTGAGCTTCGGTCCTATTTGATTTAGTATATACAAATCACGAATTTTTATCCGTATTCTTTTTCGCAATTTCGTCTTTGCGTTTAAAATACTCGTACCTTCGATACCAACACGACTTATCACATTTCATTTTCAAAATTTCGAAATCCAAATTAAGTAACAAATAGAACAAGGCCTAAATGAATTTGTATTGTTAAATTGGAAGTTCGTTTTTGAATAAAACAAAAAGATGAGTCAAGGCCAAATTTTCAGGCATGTGTTTCTGGAAATACGAGATAGCGACAAGCATCAAAATACAACAAAGAAAACCAAATTCTGTTGGACTATTCGAAAGAGTAAATCGGTAATAAAGAGTCAAGTGGTAGTTCAAATCGAAAGATTTCGAACGAAATTAGATCTCAAAGTTTTGCGTAACACTTCAATCTTATGAGAGGAACGATTTTGTGGTGAATTCTTTGACCTTTGACTCCTTAATTTTCGGCTGCACATCTGGATGTAACAAAGCTACTCCGATTTCCGTTCTGCACAACAGAGGATCGAATCCAGCCACCAATCTTATCCGTTAGAAAACAAACATTTCCATACCACTAGTTGCAATCCAAAGATATCCATATGGGGTATTTTACTGACAAGTTTATAGATACGGATAACACCCCCTTCCCGCCGGTATCACACATCTCTTAACACCGAAAGGGGAACCATTAAAGACCGACACCCTCCAAAGATATATTTTTTCTCAGAGCGCGGCTGTCCGGCAATGCCCCTCCCACTAACCTCTTGCTAGGCTTCTGGGCTTAGAACCGGCATACGCACCCCCGCATATGGCAGGGTTGGCTATACAAAAATCTTTCAGGGTGGAGCATGTTTATGGTAAATCCTTTGACCTTCGACACCATAATTTTAAGTTCCAGAGCAGATCGTGGATAGAGGGGTTCCGAATTCCTCAACTAAAAATGACCAGGGAAACTAAAAGCGAGCTTTGTCGGATGTAAACATCAGATTTGAAATTTATAATATTGCCTTCAATGCTCCTACGCTTCTTTCTAGTTCGATGAAAAACACAGAAAATGTGTTAAATCTTGAAAATTTCGAATATTTTTTATTTTAAAAAGTTCAGTGTTTCGAATGATTTAAATCAATATTCAGTTAAAAACATTTAACTCGAAAAACCTTAATATAAAAAAATCAGTTAACATAAAATAATACTGCGGATCCCAGAAAATACTATATAATTTCATGTATGTGATCTCTTTTAACACAATTAAAAAAAATCGCTTAACCCGAAAAGGTTTTCCTTCTCGAACCCAGATTTTTTTTATTTATTTTGCTGTACCTACATTACGCTTGTTTTGGGCAGTAGGATCAGTGCCATTATCAAAACATTTCAAACTATTGATCAATTAGTTTTCGAATTAGGTGATGGATACGTCAAAATCATGAATTGTGAGTCGAAATCGAGGAAGTTTGTGAATGTAGTTTCAAAATCAGTGATTTTATTGCCTTTTGCCTTTTAATTCAAATTAATTTTCGCACGAACAATGACAGAGAAATAGGGTCGAAAACAAACCGTTTTTTTTTTTTTTTTTTTTTTTTTTTGCTTAAAATGAAGATGGAGCTTCTTAGGCAGTTGATGAAACGGAGAATGAAAATGGAATTCTGTAAAGAGTTTAGCATTGCTGATTCTACGTTGTCGATGATAATTAAAAATGAAGAACAAATTTTCGGCAATGTTTGAGCGCAATATGTTCGAACTGGAGAAAAAATGTATGAGAACTTCTTAACACGTAGATTTAAGAGACTGGGCGTTACTTTCTCTCTCTCTCTTGTTTAGTTCAAACAATCTAGATCTGAGAATACTCCCAATGAATTATTTTATCTTGGAAAAAATCTGTCAGTCTCCTCAGTTTCGTGTTAAACGTTTTTCGCTGTAGTTAATTTTTTAAATTATTAAATAAATAAATAAAAATATAAAGGATTTTTATGCAATGGAAATTCTTGATTCAGAATTGTAACTCGAAACTTATCACAATTAAAAATGAGCATCAATCAGTTTCCTTTCTAAAAAAGCTTATGACTTTTTATTTTATTTTTTGGTAGTCTGTAGCTTTTTATATTATAATTTTTTGTGTATTTTTCATTTTCTTTCTTTTCTTCTTTTTTTTTCGCTCAACTTTTATTGTTCTTGTCAAGTACTTTAATTAAAAAATTACAATGGTTATCATTTAATATTTTTCTAACGTCATTTGAAAAGTAACACGATTAAGAAAATACACGTACTTTATTTTTTCTTGTACAAAGAAAAATTAAATAATGATTAATGATGATAAAAATGATTAATTATTATTTATAATTGATGGATTTGTCAGAATTCCTGGACTTAAAAATATTTCAGAAACTCAAAAATATTTACTTAAATTCTGAAATCTTAAAGAGTATTTTTTTCAAACATGCACATTTCGAGGGTTCTCAAGAAAGTTTTACGCAGGTACTACATTAATATAAACTGTTATTATTATGGTAGTCTGAAAAATTCATATTTATACTTACTGGGAAATTTAAAGAGTAATCACAAAAGCATTTCATGTATTTATATGATAAATAATTTAGGATTAAAAACAATATTGTACTGTAAATTTGAGTTGATTCTGAAAAGATAAACAGGGAACAAAAGCATTTATGCTCATTTTAATATAAATAAAATAGGTTTTGGCAAAATAAATTCTAAAATTAAAAATGAATTTTTTTCAAAAAAAATATTGCTTGAATACAAAGTATTTAAATTTTTAGTCTGCTGTTAAAATTTTAATTTTTAGCTTATTATTGCCCTTTTATTACTAATTGAACAATTTAAAATGTTACTATTGTGAAAATTTTACATTAGAATCATAGAAAAAATCTCCATAGTTAAAGCAAATAAATTTATTGATAAAAAATTTATGAATCTTATATTGATAAACGTTAATTCCTTATATAACGTTTTGAAATAAATATTTTTTTTCGATAAATTTTGCAGCAACATGTATCATAATGACTATAAATCAATATGATCAAGTTTTAAGGCATAGCTCATTTTTAGATGTATGTCTTGAAAATCATTTTAAAAAATTGTAAAAGAGCAACAAATCTGCATTCAATTATGAAAGTGCATTCATATTTCAGTATTTGACATCACTAAATCATAAGTGTTTATTAGAATTTTCTCAAAAAGTTGCACCAATTTTTTTGCCACATTTTAGCCTATGCAGAAGTTTTATAATTGTTACACAATAACTAAAAGAAAAATCTTAAGCTTTTTTTTTTTCAGATTCAGTCACACAGTTCGAAAAAAAAAATGTCAGAAAAATGTTTGAAAAAAAAAAGTATTCTATTATAACAAATTCATCTCCCTAAATCTCATTGTTATTTTTATATTAGATATTAGATTGGATTTTCTATCTGATCACAGTCCAAATTTTAAGTATTATTCACTTGAGGCTATATTCACTTGTAGCATGAACTCTGTCTTAATAATAAATTCATTTTTCTCCTGCTATTAAAAATACTCTTGGCAAATTACAGACACTGAAAATATCCGTACATTCCCTTAAAATTTTTTAAATGAAGATATTCAAAAGAATCAGAGCCGTTAAAAGAAAAGCATTTCATTATATCTTTAAAAAATAGATGTAATATATGAATAAAAAATATGTGTCGTGCAATACATGAATACAAAGGGAAAATTTGGAAGTTTTATATTATGAACAATAGGGGGCTCTCATGTTTTTTTTATGAAGCTATTTCACGAAAACTGTTTTAGAAGCTTTCACGGAGCTACTTCGTAGTTGGATCGGTCTCAGTGGACCAGATGACTTGATGTTTCACAGCTGGCCACCTAAGTCACCTGATATGGCCTCAAACGATTTCTTTCTTTGGGGGTTTGTAACAGATAATGTTTATGCACCACCATTGCCTACGAATCTATGGGAATTTAAACAATGCATTGCTACTGTTGTACTATCAATTACCACTGACACTTCACACTGTGTTTGGCAGGAATTACATACTATCTTGATATCATACTAACAAACTAAAGGAAGTTATATCGAACAATCTGGAGAAAAAAAAACCTTCCATATTTTCCCTTTACATTCACGTATTACTTATTATTCTGTGTCGCTTATTTATGAAAATATAGCATTTTGAAATCGAATATTCATTTTGAACTACCCTGTATATTCTCTTTTAATTCAAGAGTAAGATAATATTACCTGACTGATAATAAATTATGAGCATTTGTTTTTATATTATATATATATATATATATATATATATATATATATTTAAAACTTACTTATAACATATACAACCTTTTTTAATTGGGTATTATTAGTGTTTTTCAAACATGTTATGTTTATTAATATGTATACAGTGACAAAAAATGTTTTGGATAAATTCATTCGAAAACAAAACAATCAAATCTGGAAGAAATTTAATTCCTTGCATTCTATGTGTTTCATATTACAAATATAACACTTTAAAGTTGTAAGCAAATCGTTTTTATTTTTTATCGCTTTAAGATTTTTTACTTTTACAATGATTTAAAAATGTATTGCTATTAAACAATTGGAGCCAACGTTTTTCTATTGCTTATACACTCGACTTAAATTAGATATCTGTACTACCTAATATGTGTTCGACGCATAATGTTTAATATTAAAATCAGTTTATTATTAAAATCTGGGAACTTTTTATAAAGCTATCGCGTACCAGAGCTAGACTTAAATCCAAATAAATATGCTTAAAATATTTTCAACCACGTTCCATTGACCACATCTTCCCCATTCTTCAGAAAAAGATGGGATGAATATTTTCTTGAAGGAAAAATTTGTTTCTTAAAACAGCTTTCTGGTAATAAATACAATTCCAACATCTCTTAAAAACATAACCACACAAATTTCGCTGATCGGTTTAAAAGTCTTGTATTTTGATTTCCAAACACAGAAACCCTTGAATCGTAAAATTTAATTGCATATACAGATTGATTTCAGACATAAGTTTCTTTTTTTTTTTTTAAAAAAAAAAAAAAAAAAAACTTTTTGGAACTGCTATATCTATTCTTTGAGTTTTGTAGGGCAGATGCTTCTCAAAGCATCTAAAGATCAGTCATTAGTGTCATCTAGTTTTGCTGTGTTTAGCACATTTATCAGTCAAAACCTTCTAATTCTGTTAATAAATATTTAAATTAAGAAACAGTAGGGAAAAACAACTCTCTTCTTTTTAATGCAAAAAAAAAAGGGGCTAGTAACTCACTGTTTATCAATAGTTACTAACTCAGTTCTCTAATTTTTTAAGAATCGACCCACTGCAAAAAAAAAAAAAAAAAAAAAAAAAACTAATAAGATGAGTCAATCAATTTGTATAAAAAAATTCCAAGGAATGAAATAAAAAGAACAGGATTTTTTAAATTTTTTTAATGTTAATTGAACTCGTATTAAACTTTAACAATAATTATTATGTATTATTGTTTATATCTTCATATTAATTTTTTTGTATATATTCTCCATGTTATTAAAATTTTTAGATAGTTTTGTGAACTCTGGCGAACTGCTTTACTTCACTGCACAACCAAGTCGTGGGGTTAATTGATCGCGTTGTAACGCCGCCCTTAGAACTATTGGCTACAGACTTTACAACTATCAACTACGGTCAAGTGACTAGAACAATGTCTCAGTTGGCACCCCACTCATCTAACTTATCCGCCCTTCCTCAAAGTGAGGACCTTGAACCCCGACAAACTTAAAAGGGCATCTATCCTGCCACATGATGGGTCTTAAGTGGCATCAGGCTAATCCACCTTCGACTCGATTGAAGCAATGCCAACCACGAGCTTACAACATGGTCATTCGAATATGGCGGTCGCCGGAAACTTTTGAGCTTATCTAATTAAATATTTAAGCAAAATACTGTTTTAACTCATAGAACGTCTTGTGAGAACTTGATTCTTGTACAAACTCTCTGGAACTTTACGAGTTATGCAATTTAAGTTCAATTTTCGTAAATTAACTCTAAAATGAAAGTACATTCAATGACAAACAAAATAAATAATGTGTATCTTGGAATCAAGAGACACCTCTGCTTAATAATACTGTTAAAACTGATATAACAATATATTTCATTTTAAATCTCTAATGCATTTTAACATTTATTTTTCCTATCTTTTTTAATTTGAAATCATTGATATTATTCTTATTTAAGTGTGAACGTTCAATTGGAGAGGAAGTTGGGCCCTATAGTATTGTCCATTGATCGGTTTTCAAAGAAATCTGACCACGACGTTCTGAAGAAATCGACGTCAAAACTTTCTCCGGTCGTTTAAATCGTCTTCACTTCTTTGGAGCAAATTCGCCAGAAGCAACCCATTGTTTTGTTTGTTGCTTGGTTTCTTCTGAATAATAATTATGACTCCATGTCTCATCGACGATGTTAACTCGACGCGGCTGCAATCAAAACTAATCTATAAATCAGTTCTAAATTTGTTTTGGGCACCACTTAACAGATGGCAACACCAACCTGCCTCACTAATGCCTTGTGTCACCAGAAACATGTATTTTTTGAACCACCCTCGTATTTGTGTCATTCAAAACAGGAATAGTTACACATCACGTTACAATTGACGGAAGGGATTGTAGCCTTTGTGTTGCTCTATAACTCATAAAACCAAACAATCAGTTGCCGAACAAAGAAAAGTCATTTACGTTCATCAGTGTGCTCTTCAATAAAAGGCCATCGCAACAAAGCCAACTTCGTTTGAAAAAACTGTCTATATTTTCGAATGTGTGGATTTTTATTCAAGATAAACATACAATTTTAAACCGGCATTTTTTAAAAAAAATAAAATTTATCGAAATTTCTTACATATTATACATATTTAGTATAATATGTAAGAAAACCTTTATTAACCTTTGTATAAAGACCTTTTTAACGTGATCACATAGGAAATCCCTACCCTGTTTGTTTGTTTTTTAAATGTTCAAAAAGACCCGCAGAGACACCCTTCAATCCTCCCTTGTATTTGTAGAAAACTACCCAGAACGCAAAATGTCGTAAATTGCGAGGGGAGAGAAAACACAATAATATGCTTACTCCAGGGGTGACCAACCTTTTAACTTCCATGGGCCGTATTGGGAGAAGTTGAATTCTTTGGACCACACAGTAACTACAACAGCTGATGAGCAATAAATAAACCATAGTATATATACAGTAAACACATTTCAATCATTTAAATTTCAACAAGGCAAGATAGCAATACAAAACTCTTGAGCTTTTTGACACCAGTTTTTTGAAACACTAATGCTTTCTTATGAGTTCGATGAAAGTAGGCTGCAAATTTCCGTGAGTTTTCAAGTGGCTCTGCTCGTGAATGCATGTGTTTATCGAACAGCGATGACATGAATAATGGATGATTTTTAAGTGAGAGTTATTTTTCTCTTGGGGAAGATTTATCCAATGCAAGATCAGTAAACAGACATGAACAATTTGTTCCTTTAATTTAAACGCGAATTATAGCACTATGCAATTATAGCATATTATACTGAATTCAATTAAAAATGGTGTTGGAAATATATCAAAACATTAAAGATTTTTCTAAAAATAATTGCAAGACTTTCCCAGAAAATAGGTTCTAAAATTCCTGTGTTAAATTGACATATATATATATATATATATATATATATATATATATATATATATATATTATTATTATTATTATTATTATTATTATCTTTTAAAATTAAATTGAGATTAGTTTACTTTTTGTTTTATAAAATATTAGAATTATTTGAAATTAATATTCTAGAATTTTTATTTGTTTCTTCTGTTTTAATTTTTTTTCTTTTTTAGCTTTTTATGTTTTTAATCTAGTTTTTAAAGTTTTATAATTTAGTATTACTTTAATGAAGTAATTTTTCTTTTGAATGTTTGGTATTTTATCTTTAAATACTTTTTTAAATATATTTTTCTTAGATTATGATATTTTTGGTTAGCTTTTGATACATTTTTAATCTTTAATGAATTCTTTTAATGATGTAATAGATTCTTTTTAATTCTCCGAATTTTTGAAAAAGTGTTTTTTTAATTTGTTTTGTTCTATTTTACTATTTAAGAACTATGATAAGTTTGATTTTATTTTATTTACTGACTGGTAACTAGGTTTCATATTTTATAACCTTTACTTGGTGATATTCTGTTATGATGTGTGTAAAATCATAAGTAAATTACCATTTATTTTATATTTTATATATTCGTCGTTTAAAGGTGACAGCGGTAGTCTAGTGGCTATGGTCACGGACTCTCAGTTGACGGTTTTCGTCCAGCCTTGATGCCATTAAAGACCTGCCGTGTAGCCGGGACTGATGCTCGTTAAATCTGTAAAGGCTTTAAATCCTCTCGTTGGCGGGGTGTGGAAGTTAGAAGAGGGAAGGGCCAGCTCATGTGTCGTCCTTGTCACTTGATCAAGGTTCAAAATTGCGAAGTCAGTCGCCTCCCACTTTTTTCACCTGATTAATAATATCCCATTGGACTCAAATATCTCGCTGAGAGCTGCCTGTCCTGAAAAACAAATTATTTTTCTTAACAAATTTTCGGGACCCTCCGAGTGGGAGATTTACCCCGACTGATCAAGGATCGGGTCCGAAACTGGGTCCACCGTGTGTGTCTTCCACCGGCGTGTCCTAAACAGAATCTACATGTTCAAACTGAATTTTTATAATTTAGTTTTCCAGGCCGAGCTTTCAGCTATCGGATTTGCCGTTTTGTGGGCCGTCTCTCATAACTTCAAAGTTTCTGTTTAACCCGACAGTTTATCATCTATATTGCTACTGCAGAGTACCATAAATAAATCGGCTTTTATTAATACCATTAAAGAAAAATTAACAACTTATTTCGATTTTTACAACTTGCACTGGGTTCAGGCCCACGTCGGAGATTATTATAACGAAATCGCGGATTTCTTTGCAAAGCTCGCTGTCACTTATGGTGAGCGAATGAATGTCTCTATCCCTCGGTTTCGTATAGTTATGACTTTAAAAAATAAGCTTCTTTCTGACTGGGAGTCCTGGTGGTCAACTTGTAATACTGGTATTCGGGTTCTTTCCCATATTCCTAGACCATATCTGAGTTTTTATACGAATTCTGGTTTTATTACACGCTTCTTAACTGGTCTGGTCCCTTCATTTCTTAATTAAATCGTTTCTATTTGAAAAATACAAATTTATGTTCCTGTGGCTCTGTCGGAGAAGCTGACCACTATGTTTTCTCTTGCCCTTTTACGAAAAGTGTTCATTTAAAATGTCCTGTTGTTGAAGCGAAACCTTTTTGGCTGAAGTCTGTGGGTGAAAATCCTAATTTGCATTTCATGCTTAAATCTTGTATTCTTACTGCTCGTAAAATTGCCCAATAAATTTTTTTATTGGTTCAAATTTTTATTATATTTCTCGACATTTTAATTTTCTCTTATTGTGTAGCTATAATTGTATACTTTGTATATATGTTCGTACCTTTGCCTAACACTTCATTTTTGTTTACGAGTTTGAGGACGTTTTTGTATAGTGCCTGTTATGCATCTTATTTCTGCAAGAAAATTCCTATTGTTATATTTTTTTCCTTCTTGTGTTTCTGTCATGTACATTTTCTGTTGTGCAAATACCTTGTACACTTTATTTAAATTTGATTTCAAAATTATGTAAAATCTTGTGTTATTTTGTCAATAAAAGCTAAGTGCGGGGGTGATTGTTTCCGGGGTGGCAGGTTTGCAGCTCTAAGCCCTTTGGGCGAGCTCGGTCCCCTTGGGTATTCTGCCTTTTGCCCTCGTGTTGCTTCTAGTGCGATTGATTATATAACTTAGTTCTTCAGTTGAACTTGCTTTAATTCAGAGAAAAGTATCCGTGCTTGAATTATAAGCTTATTAGGTTATAGTACTTTGATCTATGAATGATTTAGGAGACTTTAGAAAACAAGTATATGGTAAAGGTAGTGATGAATATATACATGAAATTATGATTTAAGTCACAAGTTAGCTAAAGTAGATGAATTAGTTAAGCACCCTGAAAGGAAATGTAAAATTAGGATCTTCTGAAATAATAAATAATGTTGGTAAATATGATAATAGGTATAAATGATAATTTTTATGGGAATAACAAGACTAAGGTTTTGCATGTTTAATAATTACTTTTCCAGTACAATTATAATTTTAAGAATAATAAATTAAATTACAATATTTGCAATAGTATCAGATGTAAAGTTTGTAAAATAATTGATGATGAACAATTTAATATTAATTCCAAATTTATTTTTTGAAAAATCTTTTATTGTGTTTACTTACTTAACTGTAAAATATGTAACTATAACTACATAGGTCAAACATCTAATACTATCAATATACGTATTAATCAATATGGACACGATACAAATAATTTTACTGATATCAAAAACTGTAATGAAACTGAAATTATATTTCAATTTTCATAATGTTGAATTATGAAGATTAAAATGTCGAATTATTTGTCGATTAAATGTTGAATTATCTATTATTAAGATGGTGCCTAACACTAAAGGAAGGCTATGGCATAAAAAAATATTCTATTTGATCATATAATATTATTTATCCATATAGTCTTAATGTTCTGCATTTTAATAAAAATAGTGCAAAATGATACACAGTGCTACATTGTCGAAGTGGAAAATGCAATAAAAGAACTTTAAGCGTACTTCTTATCATTAAATAGACGTCTGTATCATCTACATAATTCATACTTGATTTGGTCAGTATAAAGATGATTTTCTGTATAAGTATGCTTCATTTTCCTTTTTTTTTTTTTTTGTTTTTTTTTTTTTTTTTTTTTTTGGGTTGGTGGGGGTGGGGGGGGGGGGGGGGGGGGGGGT
>BMAW01068237.1:1148401-1242020 GCA_019974015.1 Nephila pilipes
TGAATTTCTCTCTCTCTCTCTCTCTCTCAAAAATGGCACTTGTATTTGAAAACAGAGGGCATCGTTAAGGTAAATAGTTGTTACCATTGGGTGCTGCCATCTCTTAAACGGAGCCGAGACAAATTCGACATTGATTCATAAGTTAGTTTTGATTCGATAGTCCTTTGCTGCCAAATCGAAATTTGATTGTTGCAGTATCGAGTTGTCATCATCAATGATAAATGGATTTTTCGTTATCCACCGGAAACCAAGCAACAATCAAAACAATGGGTCGCTTCCAGTGAATCTGCTCCAAAGAAGTCGAAGATGATCTCATCGTCCAGAAAAGTTATAACGAAGAATTTTTTTAGATACGAAAAGCGTCATGATCACGAATACGAGTAACTGCGACAAAGATAGCTATTTAGTGAGTCATGATGCTTACTAAAAACAAACCATTTTCGATGCTACGAGCTCCATCTCTTGGATTTTCTAAGGAATTATTGAACGACCCTCGCGTGTGTATATATATATATATATATATATATATATATATATATGTACATAAAACTGTAAAACTATTACATTGTACTTATTAACATTTGAACTTTAAAACATGTTTTATTTCAGTCGTGACACATTGCAGAAACTTAAATATTTGAAATTATGAATGTATTAATCTTACGCGAGAGAGGAGGGAAATACATTAGGATAGCAATGGGCGTGTATCCACCCAGACAAGCAATCAAGAACAAAGTAACCGAAAAAGCTCTCTGGTTGGGAAACTAAAACAAGAATTATTCAAATCACGTGACAATAGATGTAGGGATATTTAGATATTTTGTACCAAGACGAAGATTCTAGTAGGAATTATCTCTGTTTTTTTTTAAGTCTGATAACCTCTGACTAAGCAGAAATTGAATGATGGAATAAATTAAAAGATTAAATGGAACTGTATCACAAACACACACATGAAATCAAAATGATCTCCTAACTATTATAGTTAAAATATAGGATAAATTTGGAAATTAAATTTAATTTAAGGGAAGTCATGACGTAATATACATATATATATATATATATATATACCACGGTGAACAAAAGAGTCTAAGCATTATTGATATATATACGTTAATAAAATTTGGATTCTTTTCACTGTGGTTTGAACCTCTTCGCAGAGTCAAAATTTCGATTTTCGATGCAAAAAAAAAAAAAGAAGACATTTAATATTTCTCAATATATATATATATATATAAAACAATATGTAAGGTAAGAACTATAAGAAATTTCATATTAATATCTTATTTAAAGAGTAACAAAATAATTTAAAAATAATATCAGATTCCTTGAGACATATGAGTAAGTAAGAAGCTATTGAGCTCCAAAAGAGTGTGTACTTCTTCAGAAGTCTAAATATGATTTTAACATTTTCAAGTTAATTCCAGTCGAATTAATTTATGCAGATTTCATTAACAATTTCGTTATTTTTCGCGAACTTGCTACAATTTTAATTTAGAAATTTATCAATTCCTTAAAAATGTAAAGAAACCAAAATAATTACACATCTTTACACTCCTTGAAACTATTTTAAATCATTGTCCTATTTAATCTAAATTAATTACTTTCAAAATCAACCTTATATAATCTCTCAGAATTTTAATATATATATATATATATATATATATATATATATATATATATATATATATATATGTATGTATGTATGTATGTATGTATGTATATTATTTATATATAAAAAAAAAGAAATGACTTCTTAGGATAATTGCAAAAAACTAAATCATGTGTGTCAATAAGACTATTTTAAGATTTTTTGTAAATTACCAAAACCATTACAATTTCGTAAATTTGAACTAAAATGCTCAAAAGAATCAAAACTGCTTAGGGAAATATTATTCAACTTTAGCATAATTTCTTTCTAAACAATGAACATTTAAAGTTTATTATTTGCCCTAATTATTATTATAACTGCAAAATATTTGGGAAAATAGCTCGAGAATATAAATATAGAAGTCAAAATAACATTTCAGACACTAGAATTATTACAGTAAATTATTTGTTACTAAATACATCTTTTTTTTTATTAAGTATGATATTTCCTGAAATAATCATATTTACTTACGCAGTCTAATTAAAGAAAAGGAAAAGATTTCATTACCCATTGTTGTGTGTGTGTGAACATGAACATTTAACCTGCTACTTCATAAAAAAGTTTTTTTGAATTATTTACTTTCTTTCATTTATCATGCATTAGTAATGTTTTAATACGGACAAAAATTATTCAATATTGCAAAAAAGTTCTATTTTAATGTGTTGATTGTTCCGTATTTTATTTTGAAATTTACTCAAAGTGCTTTTAATTTTTAAGAAAAGTATATCATTTGATAATTCATTAAATTGCGAAAAAATAATTGGCCAATTTTAACAAAAGAAATTACTTTTTTGCATATTATTTCATTGTAATAATCAAAATTTTAAGATTCTAATAGTTATAGTTCAGAGTTTATTAGTTTTTTCTTCTCTTCGAAAGTGTTGCTATGCTAATATAATGCAAGATTCATATTTTGAGCGGCTCTTCCATAAATCCAAAGGCTCTTTTATTCCATTGTCTTATCATGTGAAAACATTCCTGAATTTAACACTTTTTTTTTTTTTTTTTTTTTTTTTCTTATTCGAAATTAATTTTTCGGATGAGCGCTGAGCAATTTTTTAAAATCTGAAATACGAAAGATAGTAACAAAACACTGCTTCATATTCAGATCCTGATGGAGTGACATCTAGTGGTGAAAACCGTTACAAATTCGGGATTCTGGAAATTAAAAGAAAGGTCAAGAAAATAAAATAGCTTGAATAATGTACCACTAGATGGCACTACGATTAATGCCTTTTGTAGTCTAGTGTAGGCGAATTATTGTGAATTTTTCTTTATATTCAAGTGCGATTTCGAATTTAAAAGTCCAGCCCTTTCGAAGAAATTGACCTAAGATAAATGCCAGTTATCCAAAGAGAAAAGTTTAGTGCGACATAAATTTAACCAATTTAAAATTATCTCTAAATATTTTGAAATGCGAGATATGTTTTTTCTTTAAATCCGATTGATTTTTCAACACAAGAAAGCAGTAAAACAATTTAAATTTCTTCCCAAAAAAACACTAATTCGTCAAATGAACTCAGTTACAAGAGACAAAAAAAAAATTTATATTATAAAATTATAAATATCATATTCGAAATATTGTTGATTACCTTACATTTGTGTTACTATCATATGTTTGTATTTCTCAGTATGAAATCTCTAAATTTTAATAATGCCTTAATTATATTTCTGTTACGGATGTTTAAAAAATCGTCTTTGTAATCATGCTTTAAATTAAATTCTATTGATAATACTCATTTCTCTTTTACGTTTAAGAAAATAATTATTTCCAACATTTAATCACCTGGGAACTAAACGAGGAACTTGCACTTGACAACTTCCAAAAGAGTTGAAATTTTGCACACACGTATAGTTTTTGGATTTTTTTTTTTTTTTTATTTTAATTCTTAAAATAATTAAATATATATATATAAAAAAAAAAAAAAAAAGGCAAAAAAAAGAAATGTTTTTAATTAATTTTTTACTTATGATGATCCAAATTGTAAAAAAATATTTTTAAATGTGAAATAATTTTTAAAAAATTGTAAAAACTTGAGGCATTCATATTTCTTTTGATCTCATATATTAGTAAGTAGCTATAGTTTTAATTTATCGAATTTTATTATTGTCAGATTCTTTCATTTATTCGGCATTCGCTGGTTCGGTACATCCTATAATCCGACACCGATCGAGACGTTTTCTATCGGCCTTATTCGCAGAGGTCTGAGAATTTGCTGACCTTGTCTATCAGCAACGATATATCGCTGTTTGTATTTTTGCCCCGTAACTGCCATTTTTTAATTTTAGTGAACTGTTTCTTGTTTTCGAGCGTGTTACATATCTCGTTTGAACAATATCACTTCTTAGTATGCACAGTGTACTGAACAGTAAAATGTTCGTTAAGCCTAGCAGGTGTTTTTCAAGAGTTAACGAGGGAAAAAGCGAAAGCATGTAACAAGAGTAGCTTCCCGCAACTTGTTTTGATTGCTATTATTGTGCTGAATTAATTTTTCTTTTGTGATCTGGAAGAATATAAAGAATAAAGGGATGGGAAACATCTTCTATAAGATGGTCCCCTTCTCTCAGTCTATAAACTCAGACCCAGAAGGGCTGATTCAGTTACCTCAAAGATTTTTCTATTTCTTTTCTCGGAAAGAGTTAAATGAAATCAGTTGTGAAACACGTAGAGAAAAAAAAAGATAATTTTTAAAATAAAAAAAAGCTTAGAAAATATCTACAATAGTATTATTAAAATGATCCTGAAATATTTGAATTTCAAGAAAAAATCTTGAGGGTGCATTGCCCTTTTTCACAAATGCAGAAGATACGCCACTGCATTTGGGAATTTCAAGGGGCGATACTTAGACCTTAGCCAAAAGACCGAGAAGCGATGACCACCAAATTTGAAATATGAGAAGCACGGAATTAAATATCGTAATATGCTGCCATCTACAGAATTTAATAAATACTAAAAGATAGTACTCTTTTACATTTCTTTCTTTTTCTTTAAATTTTTCTCATTCTTAACATTCAAAATTACCGATTTATAATAAATCAGACAAAAAAAATTTGATAATAATAAACTTTCATACTTTTGATCAATATTTCTGAATTAATTTGTGGTTGTTGTTTTTTCCAAAACAGAAATAATTAATCACATGAGTTATCAAAGAGGATTTCAAAACAAATAAACATAACGTGCAAATAAAAAAAAAGCCTTCATAATATCAAAGGCGTTGCTTGTTATACGTTCTCGGAAAATATTCTCCTAGCAATATCCCAAATAGTCCTACATACGTTTGCTTTTGAAATTTTAATCACAAATCAGAAATAAAATAATCATAGCTATATAAACTGCTGTTTGTAGAAAATGCAACACCATGAAGGAATCATCAGAATCAAATGAAATTCGCAGCAAATGTCAATTATAGGATATTATGCAAATTAATAAAGTTTCAGAGCCATCGCGCGTGCGCGGCGCGCGCAGCGCCCTCTGAATTGATGCTGAAAGCGTATAAATAAAGTGCTGTAGCGGGACGTTGAAAAAAGTCTATGATTATTTGTTAGTGGCAATCGTTTAGTGAGACCTGAGTATGCCTCCACGACGGAAGAATAAGAAATTCAAGCAACTTACGGAGTTTGAACGAGGGAGGATAATCGGCCTTCGAGAAGGAGGATTTTCCTATCGCGCAATAGCAGCTCGTATGCAGCGGAACAGTTCCACAGTGATGCGAGTTTGGAAGCAGTGGACCGACGAGCACCGAAAAACTCGAAAAACAGGCACTGGACGACAGAAGGTGACGTCAGAGCGCGATGATCGACACCTGCTCCGCATGGCGGTGAATGATCGCATAGCTTCCTCCAGGCAGCTGGCAGCACGTTGGTCTACTGCTACAGGTGTACAATTGTCGGCTTCGTCAATTCGTCGTCGTCTGCTGCGCCGTGGATTGCGTGCAAGGGTGCCTTTATACAGGATTCCCCTCACGGCGAATCATCGACGGCTGCGTCGGCAGTGGGCTCTTGAGCACAGAGACAGGCGAGCTGATTGGCACCAAGTTGTCTTTTCAGATGAATCACGCTTCAATTTGTGGACCCATGATGTCCGTGTTCGTGTTAGACGTTATGCCGGTCAACGCTGCCTTCCTGAGTGTATTATTGAACGACATAGTGGTCGAACACCCGGAGTTATGGTCTGGGGTGCGATTTCGTATCATGGACGATCCAATTTGATACGAATTGAGGGTAATCTCAATAGTAACAGGTACGTCCGTGAAGTGCTACAGCCCGAAGTCGTTCCTTTCCTTCAAGGCATCCCTGGAGCTATCTTTCAGCAGGATAATGCACGCCCACATGTTGCGCGGACTGTTCGAGACTTCTGTTCATCACAACGCATGCAACTTCTTCCTTGGCCTGCTTATTCACCGGATATGTCGCCTATTGAGCACGTGTGGGATATGGTTGGTCGGCGTCTCGCTCGTGATCCGCGTCCTGCAGTTTCCAAAGACGAACTTTGGTTGCGCATACAAGCGATATGGAATTCTCTTCCTCAAGCAGATATTCAACATCTGTTTGACTCCATACCACGTCGTATAGCAGCACTTATTGCAGCGCATGGGGGCTGCACCAAATACTGATTTCGGACGCTTAATTTGTTTCTTTTGTTTTGAAAATTTCATCATTTATTTGTATCAGTACAAGTCGTTTCTGCATTAAATTTCATTTGATTCTGATGATTCTTTCATGGTGTTGCATTTTCTACAAACAGCAGTATAGATTGCGTAGTAAAAGTAGGAATCGAGAGTGTTACTCGGAGTACGCACTGTTTATTACATCGGCACGCTACAAGCATAGGAGGTAATTTTAAATAAATTCATACCAGTTTGTATCGATTGTGCGCATACAGAGAGTAGTAAATTCAATCATTTTTAAATTGTGATTTTATGAATCTCTTATTGATAAGGAACTGGTTAAATTCTAAAATTTCACTACCTATAAATTCATAGCATTTTAAAACTGCATTTTTAATATTATTAATGATATTTTTAGTCGCAATATCATAAAGTTCGAAGTCTACAATAGTTTTATTAGGCTAAATTCATCCCGGGTCGCGGGATGGATAAGCTACTTTACATTTTCTCAACAGCCGGTATCCATGAGATATTAATATTTCATTAAACCAATAATAATAAAATTCTTATCATTATGAAGTTTTTTTTTTTTTTTTTTACTCTTTTAGTGAACAATGCCTTAAGACCAGCGTAAGAAAATAATTAGAAGTAGTAATTTTTTCCATTATTTTGAAAAATTATTACATTTTCCAAAATATTAGATAGCCTTAAGAAAAGTAAAAAATTCATTTAAAGACAATATGTTAAAAGAATTTATTTGTAATGAATTAAGTTTCCAAATTCTTACGCTCGCACACACACAGAGGTAGTCCTCTTTGTTCCATGTTAAACTTTTTTATTTCTTCCTAAATTAGTTTGAAATTCTGACTCTGATTTAATTTTCCTAAATACTTTGTAAATTTCTCATCATTAAAAACTTCATCTTATTACTAAATCATCACCTTTGCATTTCTCCTGCTAGTATTAATCAACTTCAACTAACTATTTTGTCAGTTGTAGTCTATTTTCTTATAATTTTCAAAGTCTTCTCATCTTATTCTAAAGTTCTCTTTTAATTTTAAGTTTTCAACTAGAATCTCTGATGTCATTAATCACAATCAAGCGGTTTTTTCAAAGTTTTAAGTATATCTCCTTTCTGTAGAAAAGTATTCAATTTTTTTCTCCAATTTTTAATGCCAAGGTAATAACAATAATGAGATGCGAAGAGGTATCATCAAGTTTTAATTATTACTAAGAAATAACGGAGATATCTGGATAAAATTTATTTTGCACATTGATTGATCTTTATGTACATAATGTTGTAGATTACAGCTATTACTGCTGAATTTGTTAGGTTTCAGGAAGACGTAGATTGAAGTAACCCCCAGTATGGAGAAAATTTGAGTTCAATCGTCTGAGTTCTACAATGACGACTTTCGAAAGGTCAAGAAACGATGGGAGAATTGCATATAACTCTGGATGTTGACTATATAAAGAAGTCTTAAGAATAATAAATAAAAAATAAAATTTTTATTTCGATTATTTTTAGCAATAATTCAAACTTTACAATCCCCGGGATAATAATTAAAATTTTATGATGCTGCGGGTTACTTCAATCTGAGGCATCTTGAAACCTAACATATCAACATTAATAGCTATAATTTATAACATTATATACGTAAGTATGAATTAATATGCAGAATTTTTTTTTTATTTTTGTATCTCTATTGCTTTTAATAATAATGAAAACTTTACGATACTTCTTTGTAGTTAATCAAAATAAAAGTTTTCTTTATTCCCATCGATTCCGCACGCAATTCATTTGATCGGCTATTTTGTACTACTTTTGGTACCTTCCAAACATTTTTCGATTTGAGACCGCAACTAATACTAAGCTACGTTTAATATGTATATTTATATTAATGTAAATCCCTTTAAGAAGATTAAAAAAATAATTTAAAAAAGAACGAAAAAGAGATCTCCTTTGGGACCAGTAATAACAGATGCACCTAATAAATCTGGAGTGTTTATTATATTATCTAATATTGTCAAATATTAGAAGATCATAGAAAAGAACTCCAAATATTTATTACGTGTTTTAAATTGTCTGTTTTGAAAATTTTCTCTCTTGGTTTATACTTGCAAAAAATATACACTTAGCAGACTAACTCACCGAAATGCTCAACGTCATTACATAAACTTAAAATCTTGATGCTATTTATAATTGATATCTGAATTAAAAATAAAATTGATGTGACTATCGTCGAGGAGCTTCTTTAAAAAAACCCGAATGAATGGCTAAGACCAATGTGTATGTGCATTTTTTGTACCAACACAATTCCTTTTTTACAGCATGAAAATTTTTATGAGTTCCATATCTGTATTCACATTTCTAGAGACAGTTTTCGTTATATTAAGAATAATTTTGACAATTTAAAGTTAAGTAACACTTTGGCGACGACATACATTACTTATAAATTCTCTTTCTCTCTCTGTCTCTTATCTTACTCTTAAAATTAACTCTTAACTTAAGACTTTACTTAAACTTTGATGATTTTACAGCGCATAAAATCAACGTACAGCAATGAACCACTAATGGCACATGAAGGCTACGAGTAATATACGTTATGTACCACCGATGGTACACGTCATATATTAGTTTCACTGATATTTTAAAATTAACATTGATTTACAATTTCTTAATATCTGAATATTTTACTATTTTGATGTATTACAATTTATACAATTTTTTTTAATATGCTTATTAGTTTCTGTTTCTTAGTCTTACATAATAAAACAATGTACTTTATTAATGTCTAACACCTATACTCTGTTGATGTTAGAACAATATAAAAAGCTAAAATTTATTTTCTAACATTATAAAAAAATATTGCAACATTTATGTAACCTTTCTGTTCTAACATTTTAGTAACAAAATCTACAACTTCCTATTTATATTATGATCAAATAATCGATGAACATGTAGAAATATTTAACATAAAGTTGAATTGTAAGAACTCTTGATACTCAAAAATTGATATTCTCTGTTTGTAAAGTATGATGATGTCCTATTCAAAACTAAAAATTTAATTTTCTTACATTAGAACAGAATAATTTCGAAAATACATATGTGGATACGTTTTAAGACAAGAACCTGTTGAAGTCACGCATCTAGATTACTCAAAATTATTACTTAGCATGAAATGGAATGTGTAAACATCTTATGAACATGTTATTACAGTATTGTTGACAACAGAACCAAATTACACCAATTTTAACATTTCGAAAGTGTAGGAATTCATTATTCTGTTCCACCAATCAATTTCCTTAAATAATAAACCAATCACAACTCAGTATAGTAGTAAAGTTCTTCATTAAATTGTTTTCTCCTTATTGAAAATTGCATTTTATATTTTCAACTTGCTTTGTATCGCTTGTACCAGACATTTGATTTAGATACTATTCGCGCGCGAAAACATCATTTCCCATTCGGTGGTGAAAACTATGCAACTGTGTCATATTTCTTCAACTTCTCGAAGATTCATCTTCGTCAATATAAAAACGAATCTTATGGACATTTATTTCCGACTAAAAAAGAGAGGTGTTACTTTATCAACTCTTGTTTGGCAACACCTTGTAGATGAAATAAAATATTTGGATAAGTCATTACTTCCAAAAACCTCTCATTATGCATGACTTTGTAATATTTTTACTGTGTTGATAGATACGATTTACATAATTCTACAGAGATACTTTGTGAAAAAGGACTTTTATCGTTAATTCTTCTAATTTATATGAGTTTTAAATTAGTCTGAATAGACTGAACCTTCATGAACTTCCGAAAAAGTCACAGAAAGTGCAACGTCTCCTCTCTTCAAAAGTAATTTTGTCAATGTACTTGAGAAACGAGTTTTAAAATGTGAAATGCAAGACTTAGTAGACCCTATCAATGGAGAAATTGAGTCGACATTTAATAAATTAATATCTATGGATGTCGACTCCAATTCAAGAAATAATTTTTAACTGTTAGCATAATTAGTCAAGAGACAAAGAAGCTTGAATTCAATTGATTGATTGTCTATTAACGTCGCATTTAGAAGCAATACGAGGGCTTTTGACGATGAACCTCGTAATTCTGAGCCTCAGTCAAGTGACGAGGTCGTCACCTGAGCTGACACCTCCATCTCCAAACTTCCACAACACGCCAACGGGAGAACTTGGAGCCTCGACAGATTCAACGCGCATCAGCCACGCTACGAGACGTGTCTTTGGTGGCATCAAGACTCGAACCCACACCTCGACGGAAACAACACCGGGTGCCAGTTCGCGACCATGAACGTTACGCTGTCGAGGCCACAACTTGAATTCAAAAGGACTCATAAGGTTTCGTGAGACTAGAATAACAACTATAATGTCAGTGATTATACTATTTTTGTTAATAATAACTAAAACTCTTGGCTTCGTTCGTTACAATTTGAAGCCTCGGTAAAAAGTGCAGGGACAACTCCCGAGACGAACTCATCAAACTTCTACAAACAACCATATCAGCTTATAATTACATGGTTTTTCATTTGCGAGGGAGGTTCAAAAAGTAACCGAGTTAGGAATGAGAAATTGAGTATCAGAAATGGTAAATAGAAATGAAGTCACTCATTGCAGTTTGTCCATTGATCGTTTTTCCTTTTCCGTGAAGTCCTTGAATATGACAAAAAAAATCCCGCCGTAATTTTTCCGGCCGATGAGACCGTTTTCGCCTTCTTTGGAGCAAATTCACGGGCAACAACCCACTGCTTTTAACAGTCATATAATTTCCGATATGTTGTGATGAATCCGGGTCTCCTTGACGGGGACAACTCGACGCGGAAGCAGTCAAATTTTTATTTGATAGCAAATGGCTACCACATCAACTAATTTTGTGAAGAAAACTATTTTGAAACAAAATTTGTTTCGGCGCCGTTTAACAGATAGCAAAACACAGTGAAAATTAACCCTAGCAACTCCAATTTTCCTTAGCAACACTATCCTTCGTCAAACACAGGCACTTTTTGAACCACCTTCGTAATCCTTGACGACCTCTGATGAAAGTAAAATGGACCAATTTATTTATGTAGATTTCTTTATAATGTTCACTAGGATCACAAATCTTTTCTCCTAAAAAAGAAATTAATTTCATAATCCGGTGACTTTTCAACAGTGTTAATACGTTTAAATGGAAATAAGCAAATAATGCATTTGTAAGAGAAAAAGAAATTAAATAGAAGAAATATCCTTACCCAACACAGAAACGATTGCACTAGAATACATATTCAATCATAATTCTAATTAATTTTTTTTTTTTCATCAACTGAAGACAGTCTAGATTTTGTGTAAAAAGTTATTGCTTATTAAAAGAAAAGTTACAGAAAATTTATGTTCGCGTTAATTTAAAATTCTACACGATACTAATCCGAAATTGTGAGAGAGAAGATTCTCTTTTCTGGAGCTAATAAATATCACTGGTTGTTAAAGCAAAAGAATTTACGAATAAATATTGGCCACAGTAGCCTAACAATCATAGCGAGCTTACGGGCAGCGTTGCTTCGAGCTTGATGTCCCTGCAGACCCATCGTGTAGTGGAGCTGATACCCGTTAAATCTGTCAAAGCTCCAAGTCCCACCGATGGAGTGGTGTGAAAGTTTGGAGAGGGAGATGCTAGCTCAGAGCGTCACTCTCGTCTCTTCACCGATGTCCAAAATTATGAATTCCTTCGCCAGTAGCCCTTATGTTTCATCTAAGAACGATATGAATAAACAATCAAGCAATTACGAGTAACTAAGCGACTAATTCAAAGAGATTTTTTATCGTATAACTCGAGTCATAAAATTATGCTTTTAATCGATGAAAAAAAATTCCAATACATAGAACTAAAAAACTGACATTGAAAACGGATTTCTTTTAATACACAATGAATCGATCTTTTTTTGTGTCGCACTTAGAAGCGAGGATTGTTGGTGACAGACCTCGTAATTTAGAATCTTGGTCAAGTGACGAGTACGACATCTAAGCTTACACCTCCCTCTCCAAATTTCGACATACACCTTACGGGAGGACTTGGAGCCTCGACAGATTCAACGCACATCAACCCCGCTACAAGGTGTATCTTTAGTGGCATCAAGACTCGAACTCAAAATAATGTCGGCCGTGAGCTTTCGATCATGAAAACTCGGCAACCGCAGCCTGTAACGTAATGAAACTAAACATGATTTAACAAAAAAACGAAGGAGAGAAAGAACTCTCTCGATTCCCCTACGTCAGGGATGGCGAACCAATGGCACGCGACACAATATTTTGGGCACGCCACGATATCCTAGTGCAGGGATGGTGAACCAGTGGCATTTGACACAATATTTTGGGTGCGCCACTGATCACAAAGTTCACAATGAAGCATATTACGAACGAACGCGAGTGATCCTACGCTACGGAGTGTTCGGGCGCGGGGCGGCGGGCATGAAGTGCTGCTCGTTTGTTATTGTAGTTATAACGTGGACTATAATTGAACAATACCCACAGTTGTTGGATGTTATGTCGCTTTCAGAATTGTTGTTTTTTACAGACATGTTTCAATGAATGGAACGTGAAGCTTCAAGGCACAAATAAAACAATTATATTAGATCTCATTCGCGCTTTTGACGCTAAACTGCATGTTTTCACACAGGAACACTACTATTACAAGAAACTACAAGTATTTACCAAACTTGAAAAATAATAATAATAAATGATTTAGATATACATGAGAAACCGGGCGGAGAAACAGTCACTGAAGAATTTATTTCTGTAATTGATTCTTCAATCAATGAATTTTCAGAGAGATTTTCTCAGTTCAAAGAATTTTCGGAAACACTCAAGTTTATTATTTACCCTGATGTGACTTCATTTGATAAACTGAACTTGTCCCAATTCGATTGGTTGGAATTGAAGAATTTGAAATGCAGCTAATTGATTTCCAGTCTAGCTCAATATGGATTCAAAAATTTATTGAAACAAGGAAAGAGTTGGAATTAATTGAAACAGAAAGAATGATAAGCAATATAAGTAAAAATGCCAATTACAAAATTTTGGATAGATGGAATTCGTTACCAGACACATTTAACTGTTTGAAGAAGCTGGCTCGTGTTATTACAACGTTTTTCTGAATTTCACATGGTGTGTGTGTGTGAGTGTGTGTGTGTGTCATCAAATTTTCGATCGTTAATTTAACCAACTTCCCATCAAGCTAGAGCTTTGAAATTTTGGGAATCGTTCGTACTGGCCTAACAATGCAATATTTAGACGTTTGCGACAAGTTTTAACTAATATTTCAATAATTTTAATAAGTCAAAATATTCTTTCCTCTCGGCGCTTTTAGGATTGAGGAAAAAATTTCTTTTCCCCTCTGGGAGCACCGGGCACTCCCCACGCAGCATGCGGTATCGTAAACCTTTTGTACTCACAAAGGGGAGATAGTATCTCCCCTTTACTATCTCCGAGATAGTAAGGGTTGCTGACTTTTAGTCAGTAATCATTCGCAAGAAAGAAAGTTTCCAATATTTGGCGCCGTGTCTTATCACAATAATTTTTTCTGAATTCTGGTTCCCATTCTTTTTTTAATAGAATAACTTACAAACTTTCAAATGCATGTTTTGATTTTATGAGTATTATGAATTTTTTAAAACTCTCACAAATGTCTCTTTTTAAGTGAATTTTAAAGTTAAAAATAACTAACAGTTTTAACTAATATTTCAAAAATTTTCTCTAATAAACTTTGCCCCCATATAAAAACGTTGGTTTTTATATCGAATTATTTTAACCATATTTTCATCTACCTATGCCTGCGAGAAATTATTTTCAGAGATGAATAACATTACAGACTGGCTTAGAAACCATTTGCAGATGATTCCAGCATGCACTGTGCTCAAAGTAACAACTTACAATCCTAATATAAGTTATTTGTCATTTAATCTGCAACATCAGAGACATTGCATTTTTTTTTTTTTTTTTGTAGTATATTAAGAGTTTTGAGTTGATAGCATTTAGTATTATTATTCTCCCAATAATCACAAAGTCAAAATTATTTGATGGCACGTTTATGACCACATTAAACATTTGTTTAGAAAAAATGGCACTTTGATGCATAAAGGTTCGCCACCCCTACCCTACGTATATACTCTACATTAACATGTTGAAATGATTATACATTGACATGTTGAATGATTGCTACGTATATACTCTACATTAACACATTTGCTCACTGCTGATTATTTTCAGTTTCTTCAGCTAGTTTGTGTGACCACCGGTTGACATTTTGCATCTGTTTTTTAGTGCCATGTCCTCAACCATGGACACATTTTATGTGCGGTATGCATAAGCTATCCAATTATTCTGTTGCAGGGCACATCATATTTTGATGTGGACTGGATAGATAAATGTTTTTCTGTTTTTGACCCCCCCCCCTTCCGCCTCCACTCCCGTGGGCACAAAAAAAACAGATATCAAATAAAAGAAATATGTATAAACCAACATGAGAATAATCAAAAGAAATCATTTTAACATGCTCATAGAAAAAAAAATTGATCTCTCAGGTGAGATTGCTCAATATCAGTACTGGACGTGATGCATTAACAATAATATAAAAAAACAAAGAATTTTTTTTAAAAAAAAATTCATTAAAATATTCATTTCTAAATTGAACTTGAAAAGTCTTTTTAAACAATTTTACTCATGCTCAGTATAATAAGGGCGAAATTTTTACTTATTAAATATTTATTTTCGTGCTATCGTTGCGAGTGACATAATATTCACAAATACATTTCTATTATTTTAGGATTATTTTTCTTTTCTTTTATATATATTTATTTTATGCTTTCATAGATGTTTGAGGTGTGTGCTATTAAAATGCATTTATACACACACACAACATAACGTATTATTTTCAATAATTTGTCAAATATTTTCTAAAATTACTAAATAACAAAATGATTGCTTTTATATAAACATTTTCGTCGGTAGTGACAAAATATTAAGTTTAAAATATATTTTCTGAATTGGGGAGAAAAAAAAACTGCAACGCCATTTACTAAACATTTTTCTACTTCAAATTATTAGCCGAGCGATAATGTTTAATTTTAACAATTAGTAACTAAAAATATATATTACATTCAGCGATCGAAGTTTTTTTTAAAAAAAAATGATGAAAAAACGTGGCATTAAAATTCATTTTCCACAAACATGTAATAAGTACTTATTTATTCCTATCAAACAGGAAATATAATTCTCGTTTGTTTTAGGTCTATAACTCATTAAGCGGTTAGCGCAGAAAGATATACGAGCGAAAAACTGGAGGGGGGGGGGGAAGCGCCCCTAGAACATGTTCACAGGGGGGTCAAAGAAGCGGCGGGGAAACGCCTTCAGGCACTGAAAACCAATCAGAATAGGGGGACCAAAATGGACTTATTCAAGTTAACCCACACTATTTAGTTCGGACTCCACAGATCTCCTGTAAAGTCGGAAAAGTAAGTTTGAGATTTTTCTTAGTTTAAGTGATGTCCTTTCACTGTTCGAATGCATTATTAGTAAGAATTCGTTTCTTTTTCTGTCATTTGATTTACATAGATTAATCATCTTTTTGTTTGAGGCGAAAAAGAATAAAGAAAATTTAATTTTATAGGGGGAAATTTTCAATTTCTCACTCTCTCTTTTGGTTTCTAAGTGTTTAATTTTGTTGAGAAATATAATACCGTATTTTTCGGATCATAAGATGCTTCTTTTTGCATAGAAAAATCGCTTTAATATTGAATGCTTGTATTTTATAATCCAAAGTTAAGATTCAAATACGATTTATAGAAATATCGTTGTAGAATGATTTTTTTTGTTTTGGCATTTTTAATAATGGTGGTTAATGTTACTCATTTAATTATTTTATTCATTTTTGTCCTTGGAATTTCCCATCAACCATATGTATATATAGATGAATTTATTATACTTAATATAATCTTAAAAATCGTCCAATTAATTTCGGAGGCTTCTTAGGATCCGAAAAATACGGTAATTAGATTATAGTAAAAAACATTATATCTCTTTTATATTTTGTTTTGTTGTAGTAGTTTGTTTAGTATTTTATCATTGTGATTCAATTAATTATTTTTAGGAATTTTTATATTTACGAAATATTTGAGCAGAATTGTAAAAAAATTATAAATGTATGTTTGATTAAAACAGAATGCAGTGTTTGTTTTATAAGATATATTGTTAGTATTTGATAATTTAATATAAAGCACTGTATATTTATATAGTAATATTTGTGAAATAGTTTTTTAATGAGTTATTGACTTAATATGGTTTACGAATTGTGTGAACTGGAATGGTGAACTCTTCTACAAAGAGATCTTTTTAATTCCACAAAGATGAAAAATTATTGATTAAAATTACTTCTATCAGAATAAAATGATTAACTTTATAATTCAAAAATAATGAAATTAGTGTAAACTCTGGTAATAATCGAATGTTGAACTGTAAATTAAAAATTCAGAAAGTTTTAGGATTAAATAAAGAAATAAAATCTATATACATTTTTGAAATTTACTTTTAAAACAAAATTGTGGTTCCAAATCTTGTTTTATATTTCTATGGTCATATATTTAATATAATTATTCAAAAAGCAAAATCTTAATACTTTTCATTATATATATTGGATTCAATTTTCCTAAGAATTAATAAAATATGTTTTTTTATGTGATTTGATGAATTTGATAAAACGTCGAGGGGTATTTTTCCGTAGAAAATAAATATCGAATAAATATAAAGAATAATTTACATGTATGTATATTGAAAATATGAGTCGAATTACGTTAGAAATTATTTACACATTGTACAAGTGTCTTAAAAAAATATTAAGCTTGATGCTAAAATTTTTTAATCATTAAGTGGAAACGTTATGGAAATCTGAATTTAAGTGTAATACTGAATAGTAAAAATAAATTATTAAACTGCCTACTTAATTTTAGTTTTTAAAATTAAGTAGGCAGTTTAATAATTTATTTTTACTATTCATCATACTATAAATATTCGTATCCGTAATTGACAAAATAGAACGGAAAACATTTAAATTGAATAAATATAATTCAGACAAGTCGTTAAGAAAATGTATAAGTCGTCATTTACTATATCAATCAAAGTCTTGTTCAAATTTAACCTCATATCAAATTTTCGTGACTGCAAAAGCCTTATTACGTCTAAGTACTTTTGAAGAGCCTATCTCTTAAGAATATTTTTGCAAAAATTTAGACTAAGAGTTTCTTAGCATATTTTAACAAGCTTAATTAATATTAAAAAATTGAAATGAATTTTAACAATTCTCACTAAAGTAACATACTTAAAATAAAAATAAAATTTTTTTTTCTTCTAATTATTAACTATCGATTTAAAAAAGTAAGCGTTTCGATCAATAATATAAATTTAATTATTAAATTTTTGCGTAATATTTTAAATTATAAAGAACGCATAGCAAAATCTTTAATTTTGGTAACATTAATAAAATATTTTTATATAAGTTTTTTAAGAACTTTTTAGCATCAAATTAAATTTATGTGATATTCGATTCTAGTAAAATAAAAATTAACAATTGTTACGTTTTCCCTGTAAGTTATTTATGCGGTTATTTATACATAGGTGCCATGATATACTGCACTTGTCAGGTTTTGCAATACTTTAACTTGTACTATGTGACCAAATTCGACTTGTAATCAAATATCACAGAAACTCAACACCAGCTAAGTAGTTGGGGGTGCGGATCACACCGATTGCTATATTAATAGTTGGTTGATTCTTAGTTGTACAGGGCCTTTGCGCTTTAACTTTTTTTGAGCGATAAATTGCCAATGTTGCTAAAAGAGGATTCGATGCTTTGTTTCTCAGTTTATTGCAAAAATAAATAATTTTTTAAAAATAAGTCTGTGTTTTTAAACTTGTTACGCATACGTCTCCAAAAAATCTAACTTATTATCTTTTTACTATCGTAATTACTCGTTGCTTATAAAAATTGGAAGTATTATCGAATTTTAAGATATTAGTCAAACATTTTAAAACATATTTTCAAATAGTGCTGTTTTCCTGTTATATGTTTTTCCTTGAATATTTTGTTTTTCAATAAATATCTATCTTTAAAAGTTTCACATTCCCTTTAATTGTTGATGTGTAGAACATTAATACCAGGTACGTTTTGCATTGATTACCTAGTTTTTTTTTTTTTTTTGAACATCTTTGAAAATCTATGTTCTTTTATGGATGATCAGTTGGACGTTTGCATCAGGTATTTCTATTTCTCTGTTGTCTTAATTTTGTAGTGAAAATTACATAAATTTTATCTTGTTTTTTTTTAAATGATATTTTGTGAAATTAAAAATTAAAAAATTATATGCTCATCACTAATTTAGATGTTTATATCTATATGTGGAATAAAATATACTCTAGAATTCTATGAACAGCAAAAAGATAAATATGATTGCAACACTATGAAAAATACGAAATTTATTATAAATCTCATTTAAACATTAAACATTTTTATTATTTGCATTGATTCAGATGCAAATAATACCGAAGACTCTACAAAAGTCCTTTCTAATAATATGTGCTTGGCGTTCGAAACTGAAAGCAAGTCTCCTTTTAATAATTAATATAAAGTTCGAAAGGAGTGTATTTCATGTATATGATAAATCATGTCACCATTCATTGCTTGAGATTTACTCAGGTTATTTATTTTTAAATGAAAAATAGTATAATTTTTTTACATATTAATAAATTATGTAATTTCCAAGATGTTTGGGTAGTAGCCTAGTGGTCATGTTCGCTTTGCTCCTGTCGGAGTCGTGGGTTCGGGCCCTAATGCCTCTAAAAAACCGACGTGTAGCCGGGGCTGATGCACGCTAAATTTGTCGAGGCTCTATTTCCTCCCGTTGACGCGGTATGGAAGTTAGGAGAGGCAGGTGCCAGCTGAGGTGTCGTCCTAGTCAATCGACCGAGGTTCAAAAATAAGAAATTCGTCACCAATAGCCCTCGGGTTGATTCTCAGTGTGATGTCAAGAATAAACAATTGCATTTCTAATTATGGCATTTGTGATTTGTAGTTTTAGAACGCTTCCTTAACTTATATATTCTTTCAAATTTACCAGTACCCATATAAAACAAAAATTTTCTAACTTCGCCCTCAGATATCTCTTTACCCCGCGGCATTTTCAAATAAATCGTAGATAACGCACACAAAAAAACTGCACCTTTGTGATTCTGATGTGACGTATAATATGCTAATTTTCTCAGGTGGCCTTATAATCTCTTAGCATACACTTTATTCCATCTTCAGAAAAAGAAGTATATCTTAATAAAATTGGAATTAAATTTCAAATTTCAGTTAGTACAGGAAATGTTTCCTGATCTATTTTGAATACACAAAATGCACAAGTTCGTTAGTGGTCTTATAATTTCTTCATGCACTGGAGAGTCAAAATTCGCTTCATTTTCTGTTTCTTATGTATAGTTATTAACCCTTCGTAAATGAATAATACGTCGAACGTTTTCAACACACGTGTTACATTTCGCCCTTGCCTACATATCTAACGGAACATTTTAGCATTTTTACATAGCATTTTGTTACCTGTGTAATAATGTCGAATAAAATCGTCCCATTTTCGAATTCTTTTATTTTTCTTTTTTGATGCATTGACTTCCATTGCAACAATTATAGTTCAACTCCAGGCGACAGTACGAAAAGTACGGAAGAGGCGGACCAACGTACTGACCAACACTAAAATAAAATATCGCATCTTCTTTTTTTTTTTCCTAATTACCTTGGAGATAAAAAGAGAATTTCCTACGCTTGGGGAAGAGCGAATTTCCCAGACGAGGGGAAACGGAGTTTTGCGGTTGCATAATGCCCTTCAAAATAAATTTCAAGGCTGTTTTCTCCGATTCGTGCATCTGCAGAAGTCATTGAGTTGATATAAATTTGAGTGCCTGTTAATTGAAATGTAGTTTGAAATGTTTTTGACTATGACGACATGAAAAAGATAGGAATGTATGTTAAATGAATTTCGTACAATTACTTTGGAATCATTTTAGTAACTGAAACGAATATAACTTTTTAAGAATAATAGCGCAAGCGTATAAATTAAGGTGTCCAATTTTTTTACAATGAAAAGGAGGACGAAAAGAGTTAAGAAAAAAGTACAGCGTAAAGAAATGAAACATTTTATTAATTCAAAACAAAAATACACTGATTACTCTTGTGTGTATCCCTTTTAATTACTTAATCAACAGAGTATTTCATTGAATGAATATTTTTTGTCATTATATCATTTTCTAACAATGTACTGGAAATTTCGGAGCAAGAAATATCCTTCATATTGAATTTTACAGTAATTGATGCAGCTAGAGTATTTATATTCAATCTTGATTTCTCACTTGTCCAAATATCATTAGCAATTGTAAAAACTCTTTCAACTGCTGCATTAGTTCCAGGGCAGCACAACGTAAATTCAACAAGAATAACTAAATTTTCATATGGAATGTGTTTATTTTTGAAATGATTAAATATTTCCACCCATCTTTTATCAAATTTCAACATGTTGATTTATCCATTGTTCTAATTCATCAGAATTTAAATATATATTCAGTCTTCTAATTTCTTCAAACAGATAGTTGTCATCAATTTTAATAACAGGCATTTCTTTCGATAAAAACTCAACACAGTTTTCAATATCCACCCAATTTACTTGCGATGAAGTCAAAAAACACCATTGAAAACTGTTATTTCCTATGATATTTGTTTCAGACCATTCTTCGACGTATTGGAAAGATGTTTGGTAAAAATTCTGCACTTCTTTGGTACACTTTTCCATTATGCTCGGATTTGATTCCTTTAAGTTTGACAATTTTCTTTTTATTATTAAAGAAATGAATTTTTCTTCAAATGGTGATTTATATTGAAGAACAAAATCGTTCAAAATAAGACTAACTTCTATGGCTGAAATATGTTCACCTTCAATCTTTTAAATCGTTTTGTGGAAAATATATATCTGATTATGTACAAAATACATTAATATCTCCGATAATTCATAATTGAAAAAAGATTCCAGAATTTTCGGACATTTGCTAAACTTAAAAAAAAAAATATGAACGGAGAGGCTCAAATAATTGTAAAAACATGCTCTACAGCAGGTGTTAGAGCGAGCTATCTTACTTTTTTGTATTCTACATTAGCACATTGGTTTGGAGCGGCACCTTTAACAAATGCATATTGATGAAACAAATATAAAGTATTGATTTCAACTTTGCATAAGACTTTTTTCTTTTCTTTTTATTTAAACATTAGACTTATCTTGTAATGATGAATTATTTTTCTTTTCAAAACTCATTTAAGAAAAAGCAAATATAATCAAAACATGTAATTTAATTTTTTCAAACGTGGTTTTGTTCAGAAATTTAAATTGCTTTGAAAATTAATGAAGAAATGCCTTAACAAAAAGGAGATTCCTATATCAGTTACAACAAACATGTTATAAAATTTTCGGTAACTCTATTATGTCACAGTTAATCTAATGAAAGCAAAATTCGACAAGTTTGTGGAAGCACTTGATTCCTTGTGCAATTCAGACAAAAAGTTGTAAGCAAGAAGAGATACGAATTATTTTTTTAATGTCGCATGCTATTTCATTTTCCTGCACTATTTACATATTAGATACAACGTGTTTGAAGAAGTAAATCTCAGTAATATTTGCAAATTATTGCATTTATCATAGCTACTTTTTCCAAGTCTTAACCCTTTAACATTTGGCAAAGTAGTAACAATAAATGCTTTTTTCTGGCGTCATCATTGTACAGGCGCTTGGCATGTTGATTGATCGTAAATTAACGTCACACGAAGAAGCAACAAGGGGGCTGTTGGCGACGGACCACGGAACCTCGGTTAAGTGACGAACATGACTCCTAAGTTGGCACCCCGATTTTTATTTCCACACCATGTCGACGGGAGGACTTGGAGGCTCCACAGATTTGAAGAGCATCAGCCCTGCTAGACGGCGGACCTTGAATGGCATCGGGTCTGGAATCCATCATTCAACAACTAACGTTGGCCTCGAGCTTGCGACCTTGATTATTCAGTTAACATATCCGTCTCAATGGCGTAACATAACTTTTTGTGTAAAAAAAAGAACCAGACATACCATGAAAGAGAGAAATGCTCGAATATGTAGATCGATTTTGAGGTCAGCACAAGATTGTGTTTTGAGATTTAATGTAATATTTGAAACTATTCCAGCAATCTTTTCATGGGCTGTAGATGGGTATATTTAAATATCGATTCAAAAATTAACATCTAGTGAGGTACTCCAAAGAAAAATTATTCACAGAAATGCCATGATTTAGAATACATATTTAAAAGCGCTAACGACTGATTTTTGAAAAATAAAGAGATAGGACAATATTTTAGGAGTTTCATCATTTGTTGTAGAATGGAACTTGAAAGAGATTTCCATCCTAATATATCACTCAGATTGAAATTATTGTAGACCGCATGTGTATCTGCAATTTCATGTCAGAGAAACTTATAAAAAGTTAATTTATATAGGACATACACAGTCCACAAGTTCGAATTTAGTTGTATTTTTTGAAAATTAGATAGCGAAAATTACATCGAATTTGTAAGAATTTTGCTTTCCCCCCCCAAAAAAAAGTGTTATCTTCTCTTACATTTTCCTTCGTTATTTTAGCAATAATGTAAATATTTTCATATTTTTAGCATTTGCTATTTGAAGCTCAATATTTTGAAAATCGTTTAATGAATATCAATGCTATGTATACGAGTAGTTTTACCAAAGAAGAGAGGAAAAAATAAGGCTAATTCTTCAAACATTTTTTTTAATAATTTAGGGGGGAGGGAAGGATTCTTTTAAGTCTCTCATTCGTCATACTTCATACTGATTCATTTGCACAATAACAAATTTTAATACAGATAATTTTGATTGAAGTATAGGAATTTTCTGAATACTCGATTATTTCAGAAAGATCACGAAATAAAATATTTCTATTCATTTTAGACCACATAATTTCAGAAATATTTTATATTCTATAGAGCAGGCCTGGCCAACCCGCGGGTCGCTTGTGGCTCGCCCTGTGTCGCTCTATGACCCGCAGAGCTGGGTCATTTGAACAATAATTTTAAAAAATTTCATTATACTAAAATCAATTTTGGCACTCTCGTGACAACCTATTTCGTTCATCTCTGTCCATATTGATTTTATAAAATTAAAAAAGTTCTCAACATTAGCATTATGAGCTGGAATTGCAAAGAACAATGAACAAGTTTTTAAAAATTCGGAGAACTGGGTTTTATTTCTTTCAGAAAAATATTGAACCCATTAAAACCAGTAGAAAGTGTTAAAAATTCAGTATTGTGTTACATTTCTTGAAAATAATTTAAATTTAGTGACTAATAAAATTATAAAGAGTTAAGTTGCAGTCCTTTTTCACTTTATGCAAGGCATTGTTCAATAATAAAAGAAATGTAGACCCTATTTCAAAATCTGGCAATACGTATTTATCTAATTTTGATTTGGTTTGGTTTTATTAACGTCGCACAAGAAGCAACACGGGGCTTTTTGCGACGGACCTCGTAATTTTGAACCTCGGTCAAATGATGAGGACGGTACCGGAGCTGGCACCCCCTTCACCTCGTAACTTCCACACCACGCCAACGATATAATTTTGATTAACAATCACATGATACATAGCTAGGATGGTATTTTGCAGAAAGGAAGACATGGGTAGCTTCAGCTGCCTATATTTGCTCTTCTAGTTTTGGATGTTGCTTCACAATAAATATTTTTTTGAACTGCTGACTTGTTGTATTCTGAATTTATATTTACTGGATGCAAGATTTTTATTTGATGAGTGATATCTTACAAACCTACCTGTTTTTTTTTTTTTTTTTTTTTTTTTTTTTTTTTTTTTTAAAAATTTTTTTTTTTTTTTTTTTTTGGTTTTTTTTTTTTTTTTGTATTTCACATATTTTTAATTTCATGATAATGCTGCTTTTTTTTTATTTTTTATCTTTAAAGGATTTTTTTAAACATAAATTACATTTGTAAAATTCATAAAATTGTCAACATAGGGATTAAAAATTTTTAAAAAGCATATGTGCTGACTATTTTTTCTTCCTTTCATAAACTGAGTATTGTGAAATTATATCAATGTACACACTAAAATTCATACCAAGATAAACAATTTAAACCAGGTTATAAAAATAGTGCTTATTTAAACTCTTAACTTTTGACTTAAATATTTTTGATTATCAAAAGAAAAAAAAATGGTAGGAGGTAAAGATGGGCGAACGAAAAAAAATTTCGATGTTTTTATGTATAGTGATCTGAAGGATGGGAAAAAAAGGAGCGGAAGTTGCGAACATTTTTAAGAAATTCCGAAAAGCGCAGCGATTGAAAAAGGGTTTGAACCACTGTATCTTGCTGTTGCATATATATATTGAAGTTTTTGATATTATATTTAAATTTTCACATTTGTGTTGTACAAGCACTACATTATTATATCATTTCTTTTTCCTAATTTTTCGAAATTATCCTAAATACAGAAATATTCATTAATTTAAAAATCTTTTTTTCAGAATCATTATTAGCTTTAATTTTCCGTTTAAGTTTTTAAATGTATTTTTAACCTTTATTTTTGTTCGCTCGAATTCTAACACTTTATATACTGTTTTCCTTTTTAATTCCAATTTTAGATATTAAATATTACTATAATAAACAACTCAATGTTCCAATGCGTATAAAAAGCTGTTTATAATTTAACTTGTAAAAATCCATCTTAAATTCTTTTTTCAGGAGCTAATGGTAAATCTGATTGTTTGTAAAATAATACTCTCTTTCTCTTTTAAAATTTGAGTCAACTTCTAATATATATCAATTATCAAAATTTTTTCAGGAGCATGATTTCTTTCTCTAACATGTTTCATATATCAATCGATTTTAATTCATTATATTGCTAAATATTGATTCATAGTCCAATCATATAAATTATTTGTTATTCTACACTCGTTAGAACATTGAAATATACCACCTCTAGTTCCTCTTTTGTTAACATTAACCATAATTATTAATAATAATTACAACATAATTATTTTACAATTCTAGATTATTTCAATTATTTTTAACAAAGCATTCCAAAAAAATGTTAAAGAACTGTACAATACTAAACAAGATTTGTGTACCCTCTAAAAAAAATTTCACAAACTTTCAGGAACTTTATTATTAATACTCCCCTTCCCTCGTTTGATTTCATATACAAATATGTATTTCCCCCTACATTTTTAACTTTAATTATTTTCCAAACTTTATGTGCATATTTACATTCTTCAAATTCGTTGCATTATTTCATTCAGATTTTTCTAAAAATATTTGAGAAGGGGATTGTTCTGCAGAATATTCATATAATTATATGGTTATATTCCTTTTTGTGTTGTTAGATATCTTCATAATAATTACATGTTTATTTAAATATATTTTTCATTTTTTTTTTATCTAAGTTATTAGATAAAAATATAAGTAAATTAAAAAAAATATTAACTTACCAGCTCTCTGACTCAGGAAATTATCTTTCGTATTTGAAACGATTAAAGAAACATTTTCATTGTATATTCTCTATTTGCTTTCACAAAACATGTGTTTCATTTCAAATTAAACATATAATGAATGAAAACTGGAATAAAACTTGGACTTTAATGAGTTAAATTACATTTTTTTTTTCATGAGCTGGACTTCTGTATTTTCCTATTAAATAATCATCATCGCTTACTTTTTTAGAAATATTTTTTTAGCATATATGACAGATATAAGTATTTTCTCAAAAGTTTTTTTTTTATCTTCATTAACTTTCTAATGATTTAATATCTTTATAAATTTTCAATTACTTTTACTTCTCTTAAAATATCTATAAATTTAAAAATAGCATATAATAAGAAGTTTGAAATTTAATGTTCATATTTTATGTCGTAACAAAAACTTTTAGGTATACGTGTTTTCATATAGGAGTAAGTAAGACATTTTTTTAAGATTTGGTTGATAGATATTCATTTTTTTCAATAAACTTTTATTTCACATGTACCTCTATAACTCTAAACATTAATTTATGCAAATTGTGTGATATCTTAAAATGATGCAAATTTCTATATATTTTTCATCTGATTTCAATTTATAATTCTAGTACTTTCTGGATTGTTCTTATTTTTCTCTCAATAGATATAAAAGTGCAGAAATACATCGCGCAAAACAATCACAATTATTTTTTTAATACGTGTTTTTCTTTTTTAATACATATGATATTCTAATATCTGATTATCCATATGTATTGTATTATATTTATAAATTATCAAATCTATATTATTTTGTTAAGAAAGTGAAAATCCTCTTGATCCTTTTGTTGTAAAAAACCCCCCATTAATTAGGTTTTCAATAACATAATCATAAAATGTATCAAACTCTCGTGACTTTTTTACAATTTGAATATGTGTTTTAAATGATAATGTTTTGGAAAATCGTCTTTATTTCTGACATACTTATTCGTACAATATTGACTTTCCTTGGCTTTCGAAATCACACAATCTAACTATAACTTTTATCTTCTAGATATTCTACTACATTTATAATCTTTCAAATTTGTTTAAATTTTCAGTTATAATACATTTTCAATTATGATTGTTTTAAATTTGCATTTCTATATGTTTTGAGCTTGCTTTCAAGATAGCCTTTTTCATTTTTTCTATCATCGTATACCTCTGTGTTTTTGACTTCTTGAATAATTTGTTATATATGTGATTTTTATAATAACTTCACATACATATAACTACGCTACTGATTTATTTTTCTTTGGAAAATTAATTATTTTACAAAGCATATAGCTATACAAATATATTTCTTTTAATTCCATCATAATTTATGAATAATTTGAATGCAATTAAAGCTATAAATCTTGCAAAATTCATTAAGTTCTGAAATATATTATTTAAGTTCTGAAGAAGTTCTGTTGAACTATATATTACTCTTAAATTCTTTAAATTTAGCTTTTTCATATTTTAGTGACTTTAAACATTCTCAAAGAAGTTATAATATATTTTTTCAGGGGCTTATGATACCTTTAGGGATTAATGACGGATATTATGTAATCTTTTTTTTTTTTTTTTTTTTCCAAAATATTATATTTAATTTTAGATTTCGAAGGTAAATCATCTTCAAAATCAAATTTTTGTTGTAAATTTTTTTTCCCCAATTATATGTTGAATTAGTTTAGACTTTTCAAATCTTGTTTTGAAATGCTCAATATTCAAGTAATCCTTTTTTTTTCCTCTGAAAACTAAGCAATTTTAATGTTTATTTTTTAAAACCTTCTTTTCTTTTATCTGATTAATTACACTTTTAACATTTTTTTTTTTTTTTTTAATTTTCAATAATTATGAATATTATGCGTTTTACAATACTCACAAAATAGTTTGAAAATCTTTGGTTCAAGCATGTTTTTCATTTATTTAAAATTATATTTTAAATACTTTTTCAGAGGTTGTAAAAAATACATTAATAATAAAATCAATGAGCTGCTACCCGTTTGAAATGCTAACTACCTTTTAAACGTGTCTTGCACCTGTTTTTATCAATAGAAATATATTGCATATCGCATGCTCACAATTATGTTCTGCATATTTCACTGTTGATTGGCAAGGTTTGTAAATAACCAAGATGTTTTTTTTTTTTTCCGCAAAGGACTTGTGTATAAAAATCATTTATTTGTTTACTAATTTTTCAAAAAATAGCAAGTTTTTGTAAACCCCATTTATTAGTTAAGAGTTATTTTTAACGCTTTGAGGTTTGAACACAATTCATAATTTTTTTTTTTCTGATTTAAAATTAAACGCGACATTTTCAAAGCTTGATGGAAGAAATAATCTTCCTCATCTAAATAAAATACGCAGATGGCACCCCTGCAGTATTAAAGACTTTGAGTTTGTTCACGATATATGGTGGGCCTCAGTTCTTCAGAAGCTCCGTAATATGTATATATATACACACACACGCATTGTTTTGTTTATACCTAAAAATACAAAAAATTGGAGAAATTATACAGCATAGCTAATTATTGGGACATTGAATAATTTCAAAATATTCTTCAGCTTATGAAAGGGCACATTAAACCTTTGGATTTATGGTGTCAACAGCGTATTTAATCCCACACGTAATATCGTAAATCAGCTGTTCAAAATGCTGGGGAGGGTGCAATTTATGCTTTAATTTTTTTTTATAATCATTATGCTTACTATAATTATTAATTTGGTCATTTAATTCGTATAGTTAGAGAAGAATAAAATGAATTTAAAATTAATTGACAAAATTAATTTTTTTATTTACAATTACTTCTGAATGTAAATTATACTATTTTTAACAGTTTAAATAAAATTCAATATATATTTTTTATAATTTTGCATTAATTATTTGATTTAATTTTTTTTTGGAAAAAGTGTTGAAATATTATTTATTTATATTATTACCAAAAGTACTAATCTAAAAGTTATTCGATAAAATTGTTTTACAATAACACGCGTTTTAAAATTGCAGCAATTACATCAACCCATAGCTCTTAAATTATTTTCAATGCCGTAGACCAGAAGTCGGCAGACTGATAAGAGAGAAGAGACAAGTTATCGAGGGGAAAAAAAATCCAGGATAATGAAGGTATCAGAGAGCCATTTATATGTATGTGTGCGTAGCCGGGAGGGGGGCATCGGTAGCAATCGGGGATACAATTGTCATTATTAAATGAATGTTAGCTATGCTATTAACATAAAGCTAAACGCAAAGTAATATTTACCATTCTTTTAAAAACTATCAAAGATATTTTTATTTTGATGGCTTAAGGCTCCCATCTACCGGCCTGTTTGATTTCGTGAACGTATTGTTAATCCTATGGAATTTCTACTTTTGCTCCCAAATATTTACTATTTGATCTATTTGAATGCATAAAGTGCATTTGAAAGAGCAAAAAATAGCGAAGACTTCTGCGGAATTACTTTTTTCCTTCGATTTTTAAAAATATTTTTATCCCTATTTTAATTATTCGTTTGGGAGTTTTCCGGTCTTTAGATTTGAGAACAAAAGTAGAAATTATATAATATTAACATTACGTCCACGAAATCAAAATAGCCAGTAGACGAGAGCCTTAATGCAAGGAACAACCTATGTCAAAATAACGCTATGCTAGGAATTAGACTTTCAAGCTTCGTGAAATAATTTCAGTACCAACATTCTGAAAATATTTTATTCTAGAAAAATACTTGGGGGGGAGGGGAATACTCACAATATCTTCGGAGTTCTCTACACGCTCAATTCGGCGGGCATTGTGTCTCCTTTTTTCACTGTTATACCTTTCCTCTCATTCTATATGTAACTTCCCGGATACCATAGAGTTCTTTGTCTATTTTCGGTCCTCTTTCTAGTCAACCAGTTTTTTTCCCGTTTTTTCAAACGTCTTGATTGCAGTTCCACCTTGTTTGGCGTAGCATAGCCGTATCTGACTCTTGCGTCATTAAACTCCATCACTCATTGACTCTAAATTTTATTTTAGACTGAAACTATTTTTATGCATCTAGTATACATGTCCCAATCCATTTCAATGAAAAATGTTAGCCCATCTCATTATGAACGCTATAAATACAGTACATTGAGGTAGAAGTCTGTGGAGCCGCAAATGTCTGTAAGAGCCATATGCGTCTGACGACCCCTGCCCAAAAATGTGCGATTGTCGTGTCTTGCAATCGGCCCCTTTTGACAATGCGTAAGTTCTAACTTTTTAAGGGTTATTAACAATCCATATGATCACATAACATTAAATTTCTGTCATCATTTCCTTAAAATTATCTTAACAAAAACGCACCCCTTTAAAAGCCGTTCGTGAGGAATTATTTTAATCGTTTTTCATATTTATTTTTCATTTTTTTTTAATTATTTGGAAAATTGGAAAAATAATTACAAATACTGTACTCTCGATAATCCGGCAGATTCGGCCAGAACACCGCTTCTCAGATAAAGCGAACATTGAATTAATTTCAAAGAAAAAATAGTTACATTCAGAGTGTTAAAAGAATAACCAATGCAAAATTTACAACTGTCAAAAGATGGGGGGGGGGGACCGATACACGACAATTTAAACTTTTAATCAAACAACAGCTGCAATTATCTGCTATGGTAAACTAGATTTTATAAAAAAAAAAAGAACGTAGTAAATATGAGAAAATCCATCTTTTTTAAGTAATAAATATTCTGTGTTTCTTACTTAAATACATATCTATTGAAACGCGCGACCACATGAACAATAACAATATCAACCTTACAGTAATTTTCAATATAAATATATATTATCTATTCTGATACGAAAACTTAATTCTATATCCGCTCTGTTCCGTGTTCGTTTATGGAATAAAAGTTTGAATCCGTAGGTTACAGTAACCCGCAGTATCGTAAAGTTTTAATTATTACTAAGAGAAAGAAAGTAAATCTTTATTTTTATTCTTGAGGGTACCAGGACAAATGCGAGGAATCCTGGAATATCATATATAAGACTCCTTGTTTTTGTGATATATCTTTTCAAATTATTAGCAGAGTTCAGATTTTTTTGTGTGTCGCTAAGAGTGACATTTTAATCATTCTACAAAACTATAAAAAGATTTTTTGTCAAAAAGATTTTTTCCCCCTCTTAGTTGAACGATTTGTGAGATATATTTGCAATTAGGTACTATTTTAAAGAAAATTGTTACACCATATGGTTCCAAATTGTTTATGCTTCTATAAACGGTACTTATGCATGCAGTGAACCTAAAAAAATATTTTTTCTCTATAATATCTGAAACATTTTTGTATGAAAAAAGTAAAAAATTAAAATTTCCAAAATTGTGAAGTTCTATAGTTTTTTCAAAATAAATAAATACTGTTATATCATTTAAAAAATTGATTCACTCTATTTTGTGTACTGTTTTCTGTATGAGGAGTAAAATATTTTGTATATTTATATACGAATTTTTTTTTAAAAAAAAATGGTACCTGAAGGAAAATATATCTCAAAAATCATGTCCAAATTTAACTCTAAGGGTAAGAAAACTTTTCGATCAAAATAATACTTTAGTAGGCACACACACTCAAATCTAAGCTCTGTGAATAGTTTTTGAAACATAAGTATCACAAAACGAGTCTTAAATTCAGTGCTTTAATTTCCCCCGCATGTCTTGACACCCTTAAGAATTTTCTACATAGTCATCTTCCATATTTGTACATTTCTTCCACTGAATCTTGACCTTTCGATGGCCATCATTATAGAACACAACATATTACTCTATTTTACCCATATTGAAGATTACTGAAATCTATATTATGTACAAAAGGATTGATTAGTATGCAGAATACATTTTATTCAAGTATCTCAGTTATTTCGTAGTACAATTAAAATTTAACGATACCCCCACGTAATTAATTTCCGAACATTTTCAAATCGTATCTTTCCTAGAATTGCTAGTGGCCCCATCTATCGTGACGACAGAACACATTCTTCAGATTGTAGCAAAGCACTTCAATCTCGACATATTGATGGAGTAGAAACAAAATATCTGAAACGAGTTTTATGGATATATACAAGACAAATTACGCACAATTAAATATGAACCGTTTAAACGCAAGGAAAGAGAAATGCAATCAAATAAAAGTTATTAAGACGATAAAATGATGGTAGGAGATAAATCTATGGATAAATCGTTATGAGAGTATAGGAAGAAGTTTAATTTTTTATTAACGTCGCACTAGAAGCAACACGAGGGCTATTGGCAACGGACCTCGTAATTTTGAACCACGGTCAAGTGACGAGGACGATACCTGGAATATAGGAAGAAAATGTTGGACATTATGACAATTAATATAATTGTAATTTAATTGTTTTCATGTATTGCATCACTAACCCCTTTATTTCACTAAGTAAATTTAATTACGTAGAATAATGAATTTCTTTGAAATTAAATTAATTTAGTTTTATTGTTACTACATGCTCCCTTATTAGATGTTGAATTCTACTTCATTAATCCTCTAAGCGTAATTAGAGAGTTAATGCACTATATTCCCCGTCTTGTTCGAAGTACATCAAAAGCGTTAACGGTGCTATCCCATGTGGCTGTGAACATATCGAGAGAGGTTAAGCCGTATTTTGTCGCCTTCACAGTATTACAATATCGTTTGCGACGTGTTTTGCCGAAATTCCTCTCCCCCTTTTAAAGGTTTAACATCGTGATAAATAATAGGGGAGGGTTGCGGACACACAATGGACATTGACAGGAAATGTTATGGCTCATACAGGAACCCCGCTCTTGCCCTTGCGATATTTTCCATTGAGACATTCATTCAAGAAAGGGAGGGTAAGATTTCTTTCAAAGTGTGTCTGTTGGTCAGCTTGGTTTGAGATTTTATTGGGTTTGAAAGAAATGCGTTCTTTGACCTTGCTTTCGCGATAAAACCATTTTATTTAAACCAATCCAAAAACGCTTAAAAATTCCATCACAAAATTAACCAGATTTTATTAACATTTTTTAATTAATATTCATTTCAATCTTTAATAAATTTAGGTAGAGAGAGAAACCTACTGTTTTATCTAGTTGGACAAATTACTTTTTCTATGTTTTCTTTGCTCGCTAAGAACTCACGTTTTCCCCCCCTCACATTAAAATTATAAAATAGCGTTAAGTTTTTATATTATATCTACAAATCTCTAAAAGCATCGCTAAATGTATATCTATAAAATATGTATGTTTAAATTCAAAGAATGTATGAAAACAATGAATATATTCTATTGTTTCATTTGTGTTTCTTTAATTACTACTTTTTCAGTTTTTAAAATGATAATTATTTCATAATAAAGTGTCAAAAATTTAAAAAAAGAAAAACGAACGAGTCAAAATCAGAAACGCTTTAAGCTTTTCAATATTTACAAATGAATAATTTTTAAGCTTCTATATTTCATACTCTTAAAAATTTCTAATACATTAAAAAATAATAATAATAAACTTTTTAAAATCTATTCACAATTTCAAAGCCAAGTATTCAGGACAGCTTACACACGATCCCCAGTTTTGTAATGTTAAGTTCCGAAATACATCCAAATTTTAAATAAATGAACTACGGCTTCCTTCAAAGAGAAGATGATTCAAAGAGAATTTGAATGAAGATAAATTCAAATTTTTCAAACTTGATTTTTCAAATAATTAATAATTAAAAGCGTCTGCATACATTTATATTTGTTCATACGCGTAAGTGTCAACTGTACATTTTCACAGATACTTTTGATTACAAACTATTTGAAGATTCAAATTTAAAAAATATCCATATGTGTAAAATCCCTTATAATTTATCTTCTGTTAGTGGATAACTGAAGTACATGTAATTAAAATCCGGGCATTTTTCGTAATCTTAACAATATACAACTAGGAACTATACATAAGCTACCCTGAAAATCTGCTTTTCAAATTACGATAAAATATGTATGACACATTTTAAAATTATTAATCACAAAAACTTACAATTCTATGAATATTTAAAATAAAAAAATCAAAACTTAATATATTTCATCGCTAGCATATTGTCATATATTCTGTAAGTTTTATATAATTCAGTTGAAAACTGCACGTTATGAGCAAAAAATATGCTGTAAAATTTGATGAATATAAAATAAAATTTTTACATGGAAGCAAAGTTGAGATGCTAAGACTTCGGTATACAAAAATTATGAGCTTATCTACAATAGTTTCTCAAATAAGTATTTTAAAATTCAGTTCGAAATTTGTTTGTTATATTATACGTAATATTAAATAAAGCGTCAACATAATAAAGTAATAGTTTGATTCATTCAGAGAATATTAAAAATAGATATAAGTGATATTGTCGCAAATGTTTTATAATTTTAAATTAAATTATACACTATTATCATATTCGTGTAGAAGATATAAAACTTACATCTAAAATAGATGGAAATTGCAATCTGCAGTGCCATAATCTTTAATAGAATACGGCATATTCACTTGATAAGGTAGAGTTAGCCTTAGGTAGGAACAACTTATGCAAAGGCTTAGGTTCCTGCAGTTTTGAGGAATACCACTCTGACAATTACAGTTTTCAGGGAAAAAATTACAAATACAAAAATAAGACACGTAATTTTCCATACAGTTTACTAACAAATGATTTTAGAATGGACTTCCAACTCATTGTTGCGAGATAACAATAAGGTAACCAACCGTACTCCTTTAGGGAATTTTGAACTCCTTTTTCGAAAACCATATTCCTTTTAAAAACTGTACTACCAAAATATTCTTTTGCACTCCTAAAAAAATTATGAACTATAATGGCAATTTTATGCAAACTTTTAAAAGTTCCAACCCATTCCCATCTTAACGTTTGGACGTGAAAGCCTAGTGGTCAAGGTCGTGGACTCGCGACCAGTGGTTTTCGTTCAGTCGCGGGTTCGATCCTTGGCCGCCAAAGACCCGCCGTGTAGCCGGGGCTGATGCACGTTAAATCTGTTCAAAAAATACATAATATCAACTTAACTATAAATTTTAGTTTCAATTGAGTGTATATCAATTTGATATATCAATCAAATTGATAAATACTCAATTATTTCTTTTATTGGGAGTTCGGAGGTTTTCTTCTTTGGTTGAGAGTCAGGAGGTTTTCTTCTTTTATTGGGGAGTTCAGAGGATTCACAGTCTTGAGAAGAATTTTGAATCCAAGATAATTTTTCATTTTGAACAGGATGCAAGAAATGTTTTTTGCAGTTCTGATAAATGTTTGACCAAACTAATTTTTATCGGGATCAGCGTTACCGTCTACTAAAATATTATACAAATTACCAAAGCATTTAATATTATCTTTCAAAATAAACTCTGCCCAAAATTTCTATTTTTAAAGAGTGGCGCCAATTTTACTTTATACCTTGAAAATAATGAAATAAGTGGGTGTTTCTTCACCTGAGCCAAAGAACGCAGACTAATATGTGACTTAATGCGTCTCGATTAATGCATTTGAAATACGTGACTTTTACGAAATTTGATATTTTATTTTATCCTTAAAATATTTATTTATATTTATTTTTGCAAGCAAACTGCTTTTGAGAATTCAATCTTCTATAAAAATTAAAATGTAACTTAAATTCTAGCGCTTTGATTAAACAAATATAATGATCTCTGGCGGGACCCCTGTCAAAGTTCCAATGAATCCAGTTTGAAGTACCTCTGGCTTGGAGCAAATTGTTCTGCAAAGAGTGTGTTATGGAAGAAAATTTAGATTCATGCCGAACAAATTCATTCAAGAAAAAAATATAATTTTAAGGATTAAAATTTATTTAAATTAAAAATATTAAAAAATCGCACTTTGTTAATTTAAATTTAAAATATAATTGAATAAAGAAATCTCAGAGTTTATTTCACAAATTTAACCATCGCGTATAATAATAAGCCATTCCTTACACATGTAAAAAATTGGTCACTTGTCACAGGTCGTGTGTAAACGCTAAACGTGTGAAAATGGCACGAGCGCGGCGCTATTTCTGGACACGGACTGTATGAATCTAGCCAAGCAGGCATTGTACTAATCATTACTTTTTTCAAAACATGCAAACTATCTTGTATTTCTAGGTCTCGTATTCAACAATGAATATATGATGCTTTTCCCCAGTTAAAATCGTAATGTTAAAATAAAAATGATTTTTTTTTTCTAAAAAAAGTTTTTAAAAATGACAGGAAAAAGAATTTTTTACTGTCTGCAGTAAACAAACATTTTTCAACTTTTGACCCGCCAATTTTTTTTCAAGCGATATTTTTTATTCTTCATTTGTTGAAACACTTTTATTGAAACTCAATAGATCGGTCGAACGCCTTCCGAGTTCTGATCTGAATAATCTGTTCCCCAAACTCCAATTACAGTCGCTCCCCTGCGTAATAAAAATGCCCAACCCAAGGGGTTATTGACGACCACCCGCGTCTTAAAAGGGTTAAAGAATAGAAGCATCTTGCTTTTTCGAACATTTTGTGAATGAAAAGCGAAAACTTTTCTCGACCCTTAGCTGCGCTTAAGTAGATAGATCGCTTTCGGAATAGCTTTACACAAAAAAAGTAAAATGCTTGGAGGGTTAAAAAATGTATAACACAGAATATTGATAGATGAAAACCACATATAATGTGGAATTTTCCTGAAAGGTGTGAGCCTGTAGTAGTCCAGTGATCATGGTCTCGAACTAGTGGCCAGCGTTATTTCCGACGAGTTGTGGGTTGAAATTCTGATATCATTAAAGAAAGGACGTGTAGCAGGACTAATTCACTTTAAATCTGTCGCTGCTCTATATCCTCACATTGGAATGGAAGTTAGGAGAGTGGGATGCAAATTCAGGTATTGTCCTCATCGATTGAACAAGTTTCAATAGCCCTTGTGTTGCTCCCTAGATCGATGTTACTAATTAATCAAAGAAATGAGGAATTAAACAATCGATATGAGTTTTTATTCGCTGGTGAGAGTATAAATGTAACTATATAAACCAACATTTTAAAAATGTCATTAAGACCACTAAAAACAATTAAGATTTTAAATAGTTTTTTTCTTCTCGAAACTTACATTAATCGAAATTAAAAATTAAGTAATGAAAAAATAGAAGAATGAGGGAGTGATTGTTTATTAACATCGCACAGAGAAGGCAACACGAGAACTTTTGGTGACGATTCTCCTAATTTTGAGCATCGTTCAAGTGAGAAGAACGACACATAAGCTGGCACCTTCCTCTCCAAACTTCCACACCACGCCAACGGGACGACTTGGGAACTCAACCAGATTTAACGTGCGTCAGCCCCGCTACACGACGGATTTTTAGCAGCACCAAGGCTTGAACCCACTGATTGCCAGCGTTATTTCAGACGAGTTTTTGGTTGAAATTCTGATGTCACTAAATATCCGACTTGTAGCAGGACTAGTTCGCGTTAAATCTGTCATGGCTGAACATCCTCACGTTGGAAAGGTGTGAAAGTTTGGAGAGTAAGGTGCCAGCTCAGATGTCGTCCTCTTCATTAAGCCAGGATTCAGAATTACGAGGTCCGAGGCCAATAGCTTTCATGTTACTTCTAAATGCGACGAAAATAAAATAATCTCGTAGGCGTGGTGAGGAAATTTGGAAAGTGGATGCCTGTTAAAATGTCGTATTCATCAGTTGACTGGGGATCAGAATTACGAAATTCGTCTCCAATAGTTTCGGGTTGCTTCTTATTGAGACGTTAATAAACAATCAATCCAGAAATTCCCCCCCCCCTCCATTTCCTTATTATTTATGTTAGTTGCTGAAAAACAATTTTTGTTTCCAAAATTACCTTACTCAATTTTATCAATATTCCTATTTGTGATGTTTTCATAATTTCGACTAAATCACTCATTTTACAATTTCTCATCGTGCTAAAATATAAGAATTTTTTTAAATAAAAAATGGAAGTAGATAATAGAAATACGTAAATGATAAATATAATATGTACGTCACATTATGTGTTTAATGAGAGAGAGAGAGAAAATTTATAGACTTTTAATTTGTTGTATTGATAGTTTTAGCATTCATTGATAGAGGAAAATATGTATCTGGAAATACCGTGATTTGATTAATCTTATTTATTCTTTCTTAAAATCATATATATATATATATAGATGTGTCTATAAATGCGAGTATTTGTGAACTTCAATTTCTAGAAATAGTTGTATAAGTATTTTAATATGATTGACTGAATTTTTTCTTCTGAATGCAATTTTATTTGAAAGCAACATTGGTAATAAATATTTTTATCTTAGATTGCAAGATTCTTGAACGCATAACTAAGGCTGTTGTAGATTTAGATTACCTGAAACTTTTCTAGATTTTCTCTTGAAATAGGTAACTGGAATTTTTTCAGTGTTTTGAAAGGTTCCCTTATTTAGCCTAGTAAATTTTAATCAAAAAAAAAATTAAATACTGCAGTTGTTTGTGTTATGTGTAAAACCCAAAAATATATGAGTAATAATTTATGGAGGTCCTTTCTTACTTTTCTTCTACTTGAGCAGATCTCAACTGAATTGTATGTAAAAAAATGAGTCAATAAACTGTTTCTGACTGAAAGAAATTAATATTATCGATATATTAAACAATTCGTTGAGTTTCATTGAAAGATAAAAAAAATTCTTGCTTTTATGTTCGAAAATCATTTGTACTAACTTTTATTTCAATTTCATTACATTAATTTGTTCTGCATGTAAAATATTCCTAAGAGAGTAATGGAGAGGGGGGGGGGAAACACCTCGGTACTCATGTAAAGCCCCGATATTACTTCATTCTCCTTCCATTCTCAGTATGTAAAAGCCACTAATCAACACAATCAAATGAAAAGAAAGTAATACGATGATAATAACCAAGTTAGTTTACTCACATCTATGAATATTTAAGGTATGTGCCTACGTTCGGAGCACTTTTTTGTTTCAAAAAAAAGAAAATAAATTTTTGTGAAACTTTTATGTTTTTAGTCACGATGGTCTATAAAATGGTAAATTCGAAAGTCATTTTCATAAGCTTTTTTATTTTTCAAATTTTGGCCGTATTTGGTTAAAATTTAATAAGGATTGACATTTACGCTAAAGTTCATGCAACAAATTCTAATTAATATGTTTCACTTTTTGTTTCAACAATATATTTAGTATACATATATCTGTGTTGTGAAGCAGAATAATGCAGATATCTATGATTGAGGTTCGCAACAAACCTAGAGATGTACAGAACATTGTAGCAAAATTTCATTTGAATATATGAAATACTTTTTAAGAAATGAGATTTTTCGTAATACAAAAAAATGAAAATCGCAGTTTTCCAGAAAATCAAATCTATATATCAAAATTAAGAGAAGAAATAGTTGGAGGATGCACCTTCAACTATAATAAGTAAATAAATAAAAGCTAAACTCTGTTTTTAAAAAGTATATTGTACATTCACGTCGTTTGAAAATGAAGAAACTGCTGTTAAAAAGGAATTTTTTACGTTGCCTATGGCTTAGTTTCGATCTTGAAAAACTCCTCTTTCGGTTTTTCCACTTTGTTTCTAGCTGCCCTAGAAACAGATGCAAACCATTTTTGAAATCGTAAATAATCTTATTAAAAAATAGTAATAAAAATCTTTCAAAATTTTATCAATCATAAAAAATTTTCACGAAAACTGTGACTTTTGCTAGGCACATTCCTTAAATTCTTCACTGTTTATAAAAGCAATGTATCAAAGCTATTTACTATCCTTCAGTAATTCTAATCTACATAAGTCATGTTTCATCCATTGGGATTATCTTCAATTAAAACATCACGTATAAGTCCCTTAGTGTTAAATAAAGGGGGAAAAGTGGTAAAGCTCACTTTATGCTCATAACGTACAAATGATTTTTTTTTTAAATAAGCATTTAAGTTAAGAGATAAAACTTTGAGATACATTAAAATTAAAAAAATACCTCCCTCGCCTCTCACACGCTTTTTTCGTTTTTTATCTGAATAAAAATATTTTTGTATCCCAGATGTAAAAATTCCCACCTCTATTTTTATTCATTTTCGAATTATGATTCCAATATTATATATGCTCTTTTCAAAGATTATACAATTGCCTCCATAGTTTCAAAATAAATAGTTTAAAAAAAAAGGTAATCTGCTATACTGCTGAAGACAAGCATTTATAGAGGTTTTCAATCAAAGGTAACATAATCAATTTTATACACTACTACAGTCAATATGTTAATTTAAATCAATTATTTATAAATACATTTTATAAGAACTTATTTTGATCTTTTCAAAGAACAAGGTTTGGTAAAATTGAAAGGATGAATTAGAAAAAAAGAAAAAAATTTAATAAATTAGTAATAAAAATAATGTATGTGTGTGTGTTCCTTTACTTTTGAATTATTAACTACTATTATTATTAAGTAATGAACATTCAAAGTTTTTATTTATTTTTGAACAAAAGTATTACCTGTCTCTCATATCTGTTCTTTTTAATTTATAGGCAAGATGAAATCTTCTCATTTGAAATTTATCGTTTATTTGTTTTGGATTTTCCTAATTCCAACTTACGTAGATGGTAATCGTATGAATCCGCTAACTCGACATATATCTGAATTTTCGGATCCAAAAACGGGTTTTAATCCTTTTGTGAATCTCAAAGAAGGATATGTGAATGAAACACGCCCTCCATTATTCTCAAATGATAGGAGCAACGACATCCAAGCAGGTCAGGGAGACACTTTCTCAAAGCCCGGACTTACATTATGGAATCTTTTGATGGAATCAAAATCAAATTTATCAAAAGATGACCAAGAAATTATTTTAAACAAAGAAGTTCTCAGCATGTTTAATCCAATAGATAATAAAGAAACAAGTTCTAATACTTTCCATTCTGGAAAATCAACAGAAAAACTTCAAGCGTCTCTTCATACAAGCACAACAGTTCTGGATTCGAAACGAAGAGGGAAATTGACAAAAAGTCCAAAGCACAAAAATAAGAGTGGAAATAAACAGCGTCAAAGTATAAATGACGAAAGTAATAAATACCATCCAACTGATATATTATTGTATTTTAGTATTATCCTTTTAAGTGTCAGTGCTAGTGCTGCATTAACTTATGGTATAAAGTATTGTATTAAGAAGATCCGAATCCCATTGGAATAAATAAAGCAGCGAAAATTGCACTCAATATTTGGGCGTTTTTTTTTAATGATTGTAATGCATTTATTTCATTATTCTGTGGTTTAATAACTTAGAATAATGTTTTATGTAGCTAAAGAAACTCTTTTAACATATTTTAATTCTTCAACCATTGGTTCTGAGCGTTTTTTTTTTTTTTTTAATTATATGATATTTTAGCTATAATCTAAACTTTTACAAACTATGAAATCAATGAACTATCTACCGTAATTGGAAATGTATATATATTTTTAAAAAATCATTTTCTAATTAAAAAAAAGATATGGAGCTGAGTTAAAACTATAAACCATTTCAGTTACTTTGTAGCGTAATACATTTGAAAAAAAAAAAAAAGTGCATACATCTTAATAGCAAAAGAAGACAAGTTTTTATAAAAGGATCGAAAAATTTCCAAGGAAGCATTTCGATTCTCATTCTACATTTATTCCTGAATGTAACAAACATACACCTTTAAAAGCTTTCCATTTTCTCTCTTAAATATTTGAAAAGTATTAATAAACATATCAAGAAGAGGAAATGAAAGCATAGAATATTTTAACATTTCTGTATTTGTAATAACTTTTGTAATTTATGTAATAAAAGTATAGGAATAAAAGCTGTCTTCAAATAAATGAGTTACTTTGGTTTTTTTTTTTCCCCAATAAGGGGTAGCTGAATATCAATGCAAAATATTCTTAGCTTCAAAACGTAATGTTAAAGAACTGAAGTTATTGTTGAAAGAGTGGTAAAATTTAGATGGAAAAAAAAGAAATAAATACACGAAGGTTATAAAAAGAAGATAAGGAGTTTTTACTTTTATTTGAAAGAGGTAGATGAGTAGCAATACATTTAGTGTCCCCATAGTTAATGAACAAAGAAATCTAGTGAAATAGAAAAGTCACTTCATGAAACGTGATTTTCAGTGCCAAAGAATCGAGGAACACATTATTATTATTATATATATCCGTAACTACACACATTACTTTTCAGTGTAAGGTTGCATTTTTATTACTTTGTTTCCTTCTAATATATTTTTTAAATATTGTGTCCCTATTTGTGACTTTTTAAAATTTCTTCATTTTTGTTCATATATATCTTTTTCTTTTACAGTAGTTTGTCTCACATTTTTTAAGAATTCATTTATTGTTTCTTTTATATTTCATAACATTCATTTTACATACAAAGGGATATTGTAAAGTTTTAATTATTACTAAGAAATAATCGATATATCTGGGTAAAATTTATTCTGATCCTTATGTACATAATGTTGTACATTACAGCTATTAATGTTGATTCGTTTCTTTTCAGAAAGCCTTAGATTGAAACAAACCGCAGAATCGTAATGTTTTAATTATTGTCCCTATGTGTCATAAAGTTTTAATTATTACTAAAAAAATCGAGATAGAAACTTAATGTTTATTTATCATTCTTAAGACACTTCTATATAGTCACCATCCAGAGTTAAACATTTCTCTTAGCTTTTCTTAACCTGTGGAAGGCCGTCATTGCAGAACTCAATAGATTGAACTCTATATTATCCTTACTGAGGGTTATTTAAATCTATGGCTTCCTGAAACCAAACAAAATCAGCATTAATAGCTGTAATTTACAACATTATGTACATCAGTAAAAATTAATATACAAAATGGATTTTATCCAGATATCTCGGGTATTTCTTAGCAATAATTAAAACGCGACACACCCTCGTATCGGTATATATATATATTGATATATCAATAAGCTGAAAAGTGAACATGATCGCACATAACTTGGCTTGGTTTGGTTCGGTTTTATTAACGACGCACTAGAAACAATTTGAGGGCTATTAGAATGCTCAAGGGAACCGAGCTTATACCGAAAGTGTTTAGAGCTACAAACCGGTACCCCGGGAGAAAATCACCACCTCACTCCTCCTTTGTTGACAAAAGAACATGAGATTTTGCATAATTTCGTGGTTAAAAGTAAATAAAGCTTACAATGTATTTACAGAGTAGAAAATGTACCTGACAGGTATAAAAAAAAACTAACAGTAGGAATTTTCTTGCAGAAATAAGATGCATAATAGGCTAAATGGCACAATACAAAAGCGTCCACAAACTCTTGAATAAAAATGAAGTATTAGACAAAAATATGTGCATATATACAATATATACAATTATAACTACACAATAAGGAAAATTTTGAAATAACAATTTTGTAAAAAATTGAAACAATAAAGAAATCTGTTAAGTATTTTTACGAACCGTAAGAATATAGGATTTAAGCATGAAATGCAAGTAAGAATTGTCACACACGGACTTCAGCCAAGTAGGTTTCGTTTCAACAATAGGACAGTTTAAATGAAAATCCCTGGTAAAAGGGCAAAGAAAAGAAAAAAAAAAGCATCACCAATAGAGTCACTGGGACATAAATTTGTATTTTTCAAATAAAAACGATTTAAATAACAAACAAAGGGACCATGACCAGTTAAGAAAAGAATAATAATAAAACCAGAATATTGGTATACAAACTCAGATTTAGTCTCGGAATATAGGACTGAACCCGAGTACCGGTATTACAAGTTGACCACCAGACCTCCCAATCAGAAAGAGAGAGACGCTCATTTCTTAGAATCTTAACATATGAGACCAAGGGGCAGGGACATTCATACTCTCGCCATCAGTGACAGCGAGCCTTGCAAATGAATCTGCGGTTTCTTCATAATAATCTCCGACGTACCCGAACCCAATGTAAGTTGTAAAAATTAGAATAAGTTGTTAATTTTTCTTTAATGGTATTAATAAAAGCTGATTTATTTCTGGTGTTCTGCAGTAGCAATATTGACGATAAACTGTCAGTATAAATAGAAACTTTGAAGTTACGAGAGTTTAGTTTAGTCACTAGAAGCAACAAGAGGGCTATTGGCGACGGACCTCGTAATTTTGAAGTTACGAGAGACGGCCCACAATAAAGAAAATCCGACTGCCGAAAGCTCGGCCGGGAAAACTGAATTATAAGAATTCAGTTTAAACATGAAAACACTAGTTAGGACACCCCGGAGGAAGACACACACATCGAATCTGGTTTCGGATCCAATCCTTGATTCGTCGGTGTATATCTCTCATTTGGAGGATCCCGAAACTTTGTTGAGAAAAGGAATTTGATTTTCAGGGCGAACAGTTCTCAATGAAATATATGAATCTAATAGGATATTATTAATCAGGTGAAAAAGTTTGAATTGTGCTGAGTTCAAATTTGATGTTAAAGAAAATGAAATTTTAGGGAAAGATAAATAGGGGGAATCCCGGCAATTATCTATAAAGCAGGAGTTTGAGATGTCCTATAGACCTTGCAAATTTTTAGAGGGCTATTGACGACGAACCTCGTAATTTTGAACGTTGGTCAAGAGACGAGGACGACACTTGAGCTGGTACCTCCCTTTCTTAACTTCCACACCACGCCAATGGGAGATTTAACGGGCATCAGCCCCGGCTGTGCGTAAGATTTTTTAACGGTATCAAGGCTGGAACCCTTTGCTCTACGAAAACCTTCGATCCTGAGTCTGTGAGGATGACCACTAGGCTGCCGTGGCCACATAACTTAGCATTTGCTGATAAACTTTCAATCGTCACTTTTCAATCACAAGTTATATTCTATGGGTTTTAAATTTTATTCTCACATTGTATGATGCATTACAAACATTTAATATATATTTGAAATAAATTGATTTAATTTATCGTTCCATAATTTCGCAAATTATTTTAAGACAACACCTCTATCAAACACATTATTTTTCTTTTCGGTGCTAGATTTATTGGAACTCCTAAAAATAATAAATATTTGATATATTATGTTTATATACACTGAATTTTACCAAATTATTTATATAGCTGTATGAAATTTGAAAAAATAGTAGGTATGAAATATATACGTGCTTGGAATTAAGTTTGAGAGATTCATTACAGTTTATTAAATTTTAAAGAATGCACATTGCATTTCTCATTGTTAAAAATAAATATTTTTCGAATAAAAAAAGTAATTATTAATTGAAAGGATGAATATGATTGTCAATTGTTTGCATTATGCAATCGAGAATACGTGAGTGCAAAAATTTCGATACAGCATTTTTTCACTTATGTATAGTAACTAATGTGGAATATGAATTGTTTACAGAAAGTAAAATTACTGATATCCGTGAAACCCAATATGAATCGACAGTTTACTTTATTGCGTAAAAAGAAGTTGTTACGTTTACAACTCCTTTTTTTTTAATTATTTTTTTGACCAATCAAACTAAGTGGCATTGTAATGAATAAGTCTATAAGATAACAAGTAAACAAGTGATTACTTAAAACAAAAGAACAAGAGCTACCTGAAAAAAAAAAATTTGAGCTTGTTGTTTTTAAAAGCTCCTATTTATCCATTGCGTATTAAAAAAATTTATACAGCCCTCTTTAATTTTTTAGCTCTGAATTTATGCTACGAATTTGTGGAAAGGAGTGCAATGCATCAGTAATTGTAAGAGCATGATCTGCACAGGCAGGTGGTGTTGTTATTCCACCCAAAATAAATAACATAAGGACCTTATTCATTGTGCTAACATTTCGCGTAGTTAAAACTACTGGAAAAAAACTTAACGCATAATATAGATGATTTTCTATATTTTGTTATACAAATGAGTTGTTCCATTGGAATAAGTCAAAATAAATCATGACGCATCGAGCTTAAAACACAAATCGTTTCTGGTATCATGACAACAGTAATTGTATTAACATCTCCTTATCATAAATTCAAATTTCTTTGACAGGAAAGAAAAGAAAATCTTTTACATTGACAATGTGCAGAAGCGTGTGTATGCAGTTGGTGATAATTACATCTAGTTCATATGGATGTTAATGATAATTTAATTGGGTGCTGAAAGAGTTAAGGATTTTAATTTTATTTAAAGTAATTTGTCTCAAATAAGTCCTCTAGATATTAAATACATTTCGATATTGTTCTAATAAAGCCATTACATCCTTTATATTAAACTAGAAAAACACATTTTTTGAATGCTATATAATTAGGACCTGAACCTAGTATATTTAAGACCAGGGCTGGTCTTAAATATACTATGTTCAATGCCCATGGATCTGAACTATATGAACAAAGATTTGAAATTTTATTGTACATTAAAGTACCAAAGAACATTCCTTCATAAATTGTTTGTGTATCATATCCCATTACTATGAAAATATAGAATATTGACTCAACTGTCGTCATAATTTTTCTTGTAGTAGGTGAAAGTAGTAGTAGTTCTTAGCGTGAGAATTTGGATAGGAATTAATCTGGGTTGCCATTAAATGTATTAAAAAAGATAAATAGAATTTATATATATATATATATATTCCAATTAAAATTACTATTAACTCATTTTTTTCTCTAAAAAGGGACTTATATATCTTTAAAAAAATTGAATTAGATTCGTTTCAGTAACGTTGCACTAGAAGCAACACGGGGGTTATTGGCAACGGACCTCATAATTCTGAACCTCGGTCAAATGACGCTGACGACACCTGAGCCGACAACCCTCTCCAAACTTCCAAGCCAACAGGAGGACTTTGAGCCCCTACATATTTAACTTGCATTAGCCCCAACTACACGGCGGGTGTTTAGTGACATCAGGATTCGACAAAAACCGCCGGCCGAAAGTCCGCAACCATAACCACTAAGCTACAGTGGCCTTCAAAAAAGAAAGGAAGGAAGAAACGGTTCATATATACAATGCGGTAAGCCGGAATAAAATGCATTTCCAAAGCAGTCCACAAAGTATTTTGGGTTTGAATGGCATATTTAAGAGCATCGTCAGATGATAAGAAAAGCATCTAAGATGTTATTTCACTCTCCTAACTTAATTTCTGTTCTCTTAATTTAACATACAGCAGTCCCAATTATTTCACAGATGGTCTTCGGAGTACTTGTGATTTAAATCAGGGACGTACTGAGAAATTTTTCATAGGGTGAGAGGGGATTTCTCCCACTTCAACTCAGACCTCAAAATTAATTTCAAATTACATTGTTTATTTACAAAATGAAAAGAATATTTTTGTGGAGTGCGGGATTTCGAATATTAATTTTCTCTGAAAAAAATAAGAAAAATTAAGTATAAGAAAAGTTTCGGTTTTAAAGTTTCAGTACTCAGGATTCTTAATGGGGAGTACAATCCCATAGACCCTCCTTTACCCGTCGCTAGACACTGTTTTGAATCCATTGTCTATCCATCACAAATTACCACATACCATTACTTCTTGGAATCCAGTTTGATTTAACTGTAGTAACTCCTTTATTACAACCTTTCACGGCCCTTATTAATTAAACCAGCCCCGAAACACTGGTTAATTCTTCTTCTTCTTCTTTTTTTTTTTTTTTTTTAATTTTTCGTTCATAACATGCAATAACGATTCAGAGAATCTCTACAAAATTGAACGCCTGGAAAACATTAATGTAGCTCTAGTTAAAGTAAGCCTTCATTCAGTATGATTTAAAAAACTGATTATCAACTTTTACATTTTTTATAAGTAAATATTTTTTTTCAAACACACAGAGTTCACTAAGTTTCTCCTTAATGCAGAGATCAAATCTCTAAATGTAACAAAATATTGATTTCATTTGAGCAGGTTAATTCTCTCTCTCTCTCTCTCTCTTTTAACGATTTTCAAATTTCAACCTGACGTAGATTCGAATACTCAAAAATTTCCAGCACGACGATTCTAAGAGATGCTATCAGGGCCACAGAAGGATTTTAAACACATTTTAGGACAAATGCGGGATTTCTGGAACTACCAATCAATCGCACAGCTAAAAACTAGCTAACACGGCTATCAGAAATAAGAATGAATGCGTAAATTCTTGTTTTTACAACATTGTTTTTCAGAATTTGTTACACACAGCACATACCAGGTAATATGTAAATAAGAAACAGTAATTTTTTGTATAGTAAATGTACGTTTATTGTATGAAAATGAAAAACATTTTATTCGAAGTATTGCTCATCGCTAGCTGTACATTTTCCCCATCTTTCTGACATTTGTGAATGCCATGCCCAAACAACTGTTACTCGTTTGAGGCAAATTAGCCATTTTCGCAAGATGTGAAGTGCTGCTTAGCAAGTGCGTTTCCCATCGATACAAATAAGTGAATAGCGGATGGAGTCCAGTCTAGTGAGCAGTGGCGGTTCGTAGCTAAAGTTAGTGGGAGTACTGCAGCAGAGAGAGAAAATTTTTAGCCTTTGAATTAAAATTGTGTAAAAAGAAACAAACATATATAAAATGAAATTTATTTAGAAACTGGATAAAATCCTAAGAGAACAAAATCAAACATTATTTACTTATTTTAACTAAAACTTATACAGCTCAAGTTTAATTTATTCATTTAAAAATGAAATCTATTCTTGTTTTAATTTGCGCGAAAAGACAAATAATTCTCTACTTGTCTGGATGCCAACTAAGGAAATTTTTCTCTTTTGAAATTACTGCAAACGTATTTGTTCTTTCCGAATTCAAAGTGCTTCTTAGAAAAGTATTTATTTTTTTTTCAATGTTGAAAAGCAGCGTTCAGTCTCTGATGTAGTCATGGAAACTGTCAAAAGGACTTTTTTTATCAGTTTACTAAAAACATCATCTAGATAAATTTCAACAGCTCAATTATTTTGCAATATTCATGAATATCAGACCTACAATAGGATACTTTTAGTTTAATTTCAAACTTTTCTTTGTCAATCATGACACATGCTTCAGTAATCAGTATTATCTCTTCTGTGGGATGTTCATTCCTAAAACTAGAGAAGCATTTCTTGTGGAACAGTTTAGCTGCTACTAAATGTTTAGTGGAAGAATATCTGTCCATTATATCAACACATACGCAGTCACACACTTCCTTAGATTTTGCCGTGAATGTCTTTGAAGGATTTTTTTCTATTTCTCAATTACAAAATAGTATTTTTGAATTTTTTATTACATAATCACATTAATGTTAAACACATCAATTCCTAGAGATTTCATTTAGTTGTAAATTATTTCAACAAGAGACATAATCTGATGAAAAAGTTCTAACCAAAACTAGAAATTATAATCATTCAGATATTTTAAAACTCCTGTTGCTTCTGCAATGTTTTGATCTGCATTTGATGTCCATTGAATTTCAGTAAGACAGTTTTTTGTAGGTTGCAAATTTTCATGAACTCTGTTTATGGTCTGTATATTGAAGTTCCGCCTTGCAGAAGATGGAAGTGGAATGTTGACTTCCATATGCTTCTAGAGAATGGACACACGTTCTGGTGGTCTTGAGAAAAATGTTGGAACAGCTGGAATGTTAGAAAAAAAAAGTAGTCTTGCGTTACGAGGAATGCATGCAGTATTTCTCATTATTAAATTAAGTTGATGTGCATAACAATGAATGAAATCTACATAAATTGCTTTTATCTTTGCTTGAACTCCTGCTCTTTTACCATTCACGATATTTGTACCATAAAATATCTGAGCTATCAGTTTTTGTCCATTTCCTTGAAGGATTATATGCAAATATTCTAAAATACATTTTGATATTCCATCTGTAGTTTGATTTTCTGAAATAAAGAATCACCAAAAACGTTTAAATATTTAAACATTTAGTAAGAACCATAGAACAAGAATCATTTGTCGTGTCATCAGCTATGATAGCTTTGAAGGAAGCTTTTATGCTTTCCGTCTTTATCTCCTTATGGTATATTTGTAGCAGGCAGTCAAGTATCTCATTCTGAATGATCAAAGAAACAGCTTTGATTAGTTTAGTTTTTTATTAACGTCGCACAAGAAGCAACACGAGGGCTATTGGCGACGGACCTCATAATTTTGAACCACGGTCAAATGACGAGGACGACACCTGAGCTGCCCCCCTCTCCTAACATCCGCTCTAAGCCAGAAACAGCTTTGAAGACTGCACTAGTTTCAGTGATTCTTCAAATCTGAATCTAATTTAAATTCAAAATTTACTAATCCTCTAAATAACCCTGGATTTATTGAATCTTTTTTTTTTTTTTTCATTGTGTCCACGTAAGCGAGTTTCAAAACTTCTACAAAAAAAATGCAGTCTTTATTTTGGACAAAATATATATCTCTTAATTCTTTTTAACCTTCATATTATGCTCATTGATTGAAAGTCTATGTTTCACTAAATTTCTCCTTAATACTTATAATTCGTAAAAGTGATAGTGAAACTACGACGTCACAACATGCTTCTTTGACTTCCCTTGCTTTTCCATTTTTTCTTTCATTTTGTTTATATTTCTAAAACCATCTTTAGTCTATGTAACATCACCTCCAAACAGCAAACACAGGAAACAAAACAGTGCATTTTTACTTCACAGCTGCAAATTCAACTTTTCTGATGGTACCATTCAGAATTACAGTTACTAATATATGTCTTGTTGTTGCTTATGCTTGGCTGAGATAGTAGATTATCAGGTGCTAATCGACCTTTTATCTTAACTGCAATTTTTTCATAGAGAGACAACTGTGAAAACTTAAGCTTTTGAAATTCACTTACAATCATTCAAATTTCTTGATGCAAGGCCATGGTTAAAGCTTTCTGTTAATTAAAATAACTGAAAAAATGAATAAAATAACTGGAAGCAGGATAGTATAATCTAATTCTACATTTTATCATATTCAAGAATACGGTACACGGGTTTCAAGCAAACACATGCGGAGTGGGAAAAAAACACGATACAATCTACTAGCACGCCAGGGTCTGCACTGCAGGAACGACTGTGCTCTCTCTCCCTTACAGCCTTACGCGCAGTTTCCTAGGTGCACAACCGGCAAACACCTCGCTGTTGGAACTGTGAAGCGCACAATTCCATTCAAAGTTTTTTTGAATCTTTTTCATGTATTATTTTTTTTTTCTTTTCGATTTTGTAGTTGACTGGGAGACGGTTACTGACATTAAACTTAAGTATTATGCATTCTACGAGTATAAAAAAAGAATTTAAAAAAAAACAATCATAAAATTAAATGTTATCAATAATATCAATAAAATTTTGAAGGTAATGTAGTTCCACAGTGCTTAAACACGAGTTGCCTTTACTGGTGAAATTGTTTCCTAATTTAACGCCTCAGTCGTTTCCTTGGCCAGTTTTGCTGTCTGTGATGGTGCATTATCATGAAACAAAATCACTTTAGTGTGGCCTTTTTTGATATTCTGGTAGTTTTTGACGCAAAGTGTGATTTAAATCGATCATTTGTTGTTGGTAGCGTTCAGTATTAACGGGTATTTTTAACTAGGTTTTAACATCTCATAATCGATCCCACCAAATATAAAGCGTTGTCTTCCGTCCATAGCGATTTGACCTTGCAGTCGATTTCGATAGTTCGCCTGGAGTTGCAATGATCTCTTAGGCTTAGGATTCCTGAAATATATCCACTTTTCATCGCCAATCACAATTCGATGGAGAAATTACTTTCTTCTGTACCTGGTAAGCAGCATTTCGCAAATGTTTTTTCGGTTTTCCTGCTGTCTTTCATTCAATTCATGTGCAACTCATTTTCCGATGATCTGGGTCTATCCCATGGATTTTTAAAAGTATGGAAAGAGCTTCTCGTGTCACACTAAATTGATCCGAGAGTTATCATTGTGCTTGAGCATCATTCTCACCCAACAATGCTTGCAATTCGCTGCCTTCAAACTTTTCCGGTGGTCTTCTACGCTCACGTCAAAATCGCAACTTTTGAATTTTTTAAGCCACTCAAAACACAGTGATTTACCAGGTGCAAGCTCATCGTAAGTTTAGACAAGCATTCGATGTGATTCTGCAGAAGTTTTTATCAAATGGTAACAAAAAATCAATGCTGTCCGCTAATCCGTAATTTCCAGGCACACAATTTGACATGTTCAATGCTACTAAAATCTATGTTGTTGAATAAAACTGCTATTGTTGTAAGATGAAAATCTTTATTAGATGTCTAAACAAGAATATGGCACCCATGACGTGGCGCCATCTATGAGAGAATTTCAGTTCCATATTTACAAACCTGTAAACGTTATCACTTTTATCAAATAGAAGTTTTAGCTACGTACATACACTTGCACAAATACAACCCATACACTTTTAGTAAGAAAGTGCCATTTAACTAGATAGTCACGAAATAGGCAAACGTCTTCTACTAAAGAAAAAGAAAATATCTACAACAGTCTCAGAATGTAAAAAATAATAAAACGAGATGTAAATCAATTCAACTAAGTTCACCAAACAAAAACAGCATTTAATAAAATCATACTCTTAACCGATTTTATATTTGAAAATATAACCTGCAATTAATGACATTAATAAAGATAACTAAAAAAAATTTATTTGTTTATAATCGTCAATTTCGGCATTTTTTTTCTTCGTAATTCCTTTATTATATTCATTATCGGAAAAGAAGGCTCGGAATTTTTTCCCCCTTCCTTTCTGACGCAGCAGTTTCTAAAAAAAAAAAATTATTTTAAAAACGCATGAAGCAAACTAATCACGACTGTGACGTCATTTGTGCTCTAGAATTAGCAGCAAGAATACTTGTAACAGAAGTTACTAGGTACAACTGTCTGCGGTAAATTTTGTATTGTACCATTATGCACAAATTCCTCGATTAAAACTCGGAAACTAACACTTTGACGCTCCACGAAAAGCAGATACTGGAAAAAACGATGCAAAGCAATGAATTTTCAGAAGAAGCAATTATAATGGATTGGGTTTCATGTGAAATTGAAGTCGTCGCTGAGCAAGAGCTACAGCTTTGAAGATCTGGCACAACACATTTCACTAAAGAATCACGCAATTTTTCTTTTTGTTTATTTTTTCTACCTTGCATTTCCAATATAAGGCACCAAAATGATGTTCCGTTGTGGGGGGGGGGACCCCCCATCGTATTAAATATCCGTATTTTTCAACGTTTTATTATTGTTTTACAAAAATAAAATTTTCGTTAAGTGCTTTTTATGCCTTTTCCTATGAATTTATTTTGCCATAATTTAGAAATTTTTATATCAGCTTTTTGAAAATATTTAATAATGTGATAGCTAGGAACCAGAACCATATACCTTAAGTGTTTTCAGGGCCATGGGGCAAGTGAAGATTTCGATCTCCCTTCTGTTTGCCAAAATATGAGAAAAGAAAAAACAATGTTAAAAAATGTTTTTAAAATCACTATATTTTAAAAAAAAATTCATACTTTTTATTTTAAATAGTTTAAATGTTTTCATTTTTATAGCACTTTTATGCGTATATTTTCAATGTTTTATTAATTTTACAAAGATAGAACGAAGTAAAATAATTCAGACAACAATGGTAGCTCGAAAATAAAATTATTCTAAAATAATATTCTAACATATTATTATAAAAACTTAAAACGTTACATAGGATATAATAACCTGAAAATGAAGTTAATTTAAATTTTAAAAAAATTGTCTGATATATACAATGCCTTAAATGTAATTATTAACTTCAAAGAGAAATTTACGCAGCTTTTGCTGCTTTCTAAATTTATCGATAAATCGATCAGAATGCATGTTGTGGATAATTCCTGCTCCATACTCAGCAAATCCAAGACTGACAATCCTACATGTGTCATGAATGATCTTAGGTAGGACATGATAATGCTTCGAAATCAGAAAGAAACAAAAATCGTAGGAAAAAGGTATCATCATACTGATAGAATGAACTGCATATAAGAATGGAAAATATTTAATTCTAAAAATTCATAACATCAATTCGGAGCTCTTAGATGTTAAGCCCGGGAACAGATGACCTCCTCTTTCAAGCTATGCTACTGATAGAAATCTTATTTACCTCTTTTTACCTCATTTTTTTTTATTATTTATTGTGCATTTAGCTTAAAAATCTATATCAGTTGTTCTTAACTTTTTCACAATCGCGGATCGCTTGAAGTTTTACAAGATCGTTACAGTCGTAAAATAAAACAGTACACATGTTTATTACAAATTAAAAACAATAATTTTCTCTTTGATTTTCAAATTTTAGCGAAACACATTGCCTAAGTTTACGGAGAAGAACCACTGATCTATACTCTTCATGAAATTTCAGAAACATGTTTCACAGTCTTTAAAAAGTTTTTAGCAAGCAGAATTTTTACATTAATATTAAATTATGCGATATTTTATATTTGTATCGTTTTAAGTTAAATGATAAGAAATTATCTTTATAATGCATTAACAGATGATACATTTTAACCAGACGGAAAATTTAATTTTAAGTGAGTTTTGTAAATTATACGGATTTAAAATCGTAGAAAGTGTCGCTAATTATTATATATTTAATAATCATCCTTCGAAATTTTGCATTGGTATCAGAAAAAGTTTTCAACATATTTAAAGGAAAATTTTGCATCGAGGTAAAATTATCCAATTTTCTGCATAAAAAAAATTAAACATTATTATTTTTTTTTGTGGGTGAATTTTTTTCTCCTTAAATATTTTCTTTAAATTCTTTTGAATCGAAAAAAAGACTACGTTTCAATTAAGTTATTAACTCTAATATGTTATTTTTGCAATTTGCATTATTATGATTTGTACTACTATTTTACAGAACGCTACAATATATTTAAAAATTATATATATTGTGACATTGGGCTATTCGCGATTTCCTCTTCACTGACCTCGGAGACTTTATATCGATTTGATTTCCTTAAAATTACAATTTCTTCCCAACCAAAATGAAACGCGATTCGGTAAATTAGATGAAAATAGAAGTGCCGGATAAATAGCAGGGATAAGGACTTGCTGACAGGGAATGATAATTTGGATTGAAACTGCTCTATTAGTTTTGTGGATTAGAACGGATATTATAGTAAAAGTATTAAGATAAGAATCAGTGATTAAATCATACAAGTGAATCAGTGAGCTAAGTTATTTGTTCGTAAATTAGAATTCATAAGTTAATTTGGGACTCGAGAGTGAGCAACTTAAGCTATGCATCAGTAACTATTAATAAATTGTTTTGGTTAGGTCTTACTTGTCTTCAAATGGAGTCAATATTTATTACTTGATATTTTTAACTAAGACATGGCGCAGGAGTAGAGCAAAAAAGGGCAGTGGTTGCAATATATTTAAAGTTTAAGCACGCATAATTAAAGAGTAGATTTCATTAAATATTCTTTTAAACCGCCAGCGTGAAATATAATATTTAAAGAAGTATTGTGTAAAGCCCTCTTAATGGTAATGACACACAACAAAAAGAATTTGTAAAATTTTTTCAAGTTTAATCTTATATAATAGACTCTCTTAAAAGTCTTAGAATATAAAAGAAAAAAAAAAATACGGGCTAGTTGTTACACATTTAATTATGGTATCTGATAAAGAAATAAAAATATTTATATAGTACAAAAATAAAAATCTTAAAGAAAAATAAGAAAAACTAAAATACATTATATTTACTTGAAGAATCTTTAACCGTTTAAAGTATTATAAATTAAATAATTGACAGTTCCGGAGTTGTTCATTTACTACTAACCACAAAGCAAAATTATCATAATAAAAATGACTATGTTTTATTTTAATTTTGAACCTACCTTTCGTTTTTAAAATAATTTCTTTTTATAGTAAGCAATTATTGAATGTACCATAAAGTTGAATATTAATCCTTATGTATCTGTAGCTGGCAAATATTTTGTTAAAGTTTGAAAATTATGAACGAATTGTTTACGATATTTAAAAATGACTTAAGTAATTTTTTGAGCATGAGAGGGAAAGGAAAAAATTGTCTTTGAATTACTATGCTGATCGAAAACACTTTTAAGAGATCATGGTATATTCAAGCTTAGAAAGTATACACTTGTGCATGTTAATTAACAAAAAAATATTTTAGGACTTTGATTCTTATATATATATAATACTAATTCGGCACTTTTTTAAATATTGAATTGAAACATGCTTTACTTAAGTCGTGGCACAATAAGGAAGGAATGAGGGAAATTAATTTAAAAAATATTACTGTCACAACAGCGACACGATAAAAGTTTCTCTAAAGCGAAAGAATATTTTGCCATTGAAAAAACACCTATTGTGATTGCAGCATTAGATGTGACAATTGTAACATATGCATCCATTCCCTCACTTGCACTTATATTGATTATTCCATAAGATTTCTTATTTGTAAACATATACATTTTGTTTGTCAAAAATTTAAGGACAATATTTCTTTTAACAATACTGATACAACTGATGAAAATTTGCTTGTAATAAATGAGGATGCAAATCATTTAAGACTAGAAAAGGGGGCAATCTTTAAAGAAACTGAAAAATCTGTTGTTAACGATAAACTGGATGAACAAGTCTCTTTTTCAGCTAAGATACAGACAATGCGGAATCAGTTTGCTAGTGTTAAAACTGATGAAGAAAAATTATACAATAGAAACTATGAATTCTTTTATAAATGGTATACATCTTTTAATCCTGGAATGTCTCGAAACATTATTAAAAATTTTCAGCAAACAAAAATATAACATGTCAGAAGTAACAGCAAGAAATTCAAGACCAAGCAAATTAAAATTCATTCATTAAAAAGCAAAGAAATTTAACGTAAAATATTTTTTAAGCAGATAACCAATAATATTAAGTGAGAATACCTGTATTTATAATGAGTATTTTTAATATGTATTGAGAAAATGAAGTCATGACAATCTGTTATTCAGTGACCAGCTATATGCAGGAACAATTTTATTTCTTTCAGATTTTAAGCACAATCAAATGTAAAAAATAATTTAATATTTGAATTTGAAATAGGTTGGCTATACTGACTAGTTAGAAAAAGGCAGTCATTAGAAAAGGATGCAAAATCAGTCAAGTAAATTAGTACCATGCACACTTGTATTCACTTTGTAATATAATTTTTCACTCAGTATTTTCAATATTCATGATGATATGAAATCATTCTGTGTTATTCAATGGCCAGTTATATACAGGATCAATGTATTTCTTTCTTTCAGAATTTGAACGAAATAAAATTCACAAAACCCATCAATTGTACTCTTATAGATAAAAAAAAATGTTAGTTTTTATAAAAAATAGAAATACGTGTGGAGATATATCCATTTGCATAAGTTTAGCTTTTTCCTATGATTTGATGTCAAAATAAATTTCATTTCTTTGAGCCATTTTAACTAGAACATAAACAATGCAAGTTTCACTTTTCAATAGTGATGATATTTTTTTAAATTCATTTAAGCTTATATAAGAATCAAATTATGCTTCAGAAGTAAACAGTGTTCTATATAAGCACCATTTCATTTATAGAATTTCTTTTTAAATTCCTATTATTAGTTCACACTCTCCCTATATGTATTTATATATCTTGTTCAAATTTCCAATCGATAATAAAATACTTTTTATTTATTTGCATTTAAAATGCTACTCCTCTCACAAATATTAGTCAATCACTTCCATTTTTTTCCCGTGTGTTATATATAATACATATAACAAAATTAGGGATCCATTTTACAAAGAAATGTTTGCTTTTTTGTAAAAAAAAATTACAATGTAGAAGATATCTGTGTTTTTTCTAGATTTTAGCATGCCAACCCACATTTTATTTCCCCCCTTTCAAAACTAAATAAGCTATTACAAAATCGATCCCCAAAGTTATTTAAATATCCTTAAAAATATTACAAAAAAAATTTATAGTAAAAAATTAATTTGTGTTTACAATGTATTCTAATTTTCATGTAAAATCATTGTCTTGAATAGAAACATTAAATAGCTTGCTAAAACAAAAAATTTAAATGCATTAATAAAAAAAATAGTTCCAAGGGTACCAAGTCTCTTTAAAGAAAACCAGGTTGATTAAATCTGAATGTGTATGTCACAAGTGTAATTCTCAGATGAAATTTGCTGCCAAAAATCTTTGTTTGACAGCTATTCCTTGATTTGCATGAATTCTACTAATACTAATTAATACAAATAATAACCAATAATAATTTTCTTTTTTTTAGTGATAATTACTTTTTATGTAATTATTTAAGGAAATTATATCATTAAAAAGATATTTAGTCCAGAAAATTTTTCTATACTTTTTAAAATTATTTAATCCAGAAATATACTATATGAATTGATGTTTAACCCTGAAAACAACTTCATATATTTTGAAATTTATATTTAATTGTTAACCTTATTTAAATTTTATAGAAATTTTTGATAAAATTGGTTTATTAAAAATAGTATAAATTATAAACAATGATGGATCCAGAAAAAATCGACAGTTGGAGGGGACACATTTGTTTTTTTCTTCAAAAAGTTGATAAGACTTGACTGTGTTTATTTCATGAATTATTTATGTTTTCTTAATCTAAAAATTAACTCTAAATATGAATTCAAAGATCAAATTCCAATTAAGAACTGAAATCTTACAGTACAATAAATTGCTCAATATTGTGCTTGGACACAACAATCAACTCTGAAGTAGAACAACAAAATATACTTTTAAATTTGGTTGGAATTTCCTATTCAGGTATGTTATTTTGTCTTGATGTGAAATCATAATGGGAGCCTCTACCCACCCCATGGATTCACCACTGTATATAAAAAAAATATAGAATTACTGGGGAACCCACCTTTCCTATTTGGATAAAAGGGGTAATGCATTCATTAAATATATGTACTAACAAAGATGCTATTTTCTTATACAGTGATGAATCTTTCTTCAATATGTGATGAAGTATCACTTTTTGTAAAAGTTTTTTTATGCATTTACAGGCTTTTATTTTTCGATGGATTACATATATAATGCAGATGTTTAATATTTTGCGAAGCAATCAAAATTTTAATGAGTAGTAAGTTATAATTGCACATATAGTTTAGTTATAATAGCAGTTTTCTTCATTTGTCTACTTTTAAAATTGTATTTATTAAGATTGTATTTCCTATAACAGTCACTCTTTTTCTTTATATTTTTGTAAAAGTTTCTTTGATCTCTTTTGTGATACCTTATTTTTTAAATAAAGTTATTTTAAAATCTAGTCATTTCTATTTCATGCTAGAGAAAACTGCATTTGGAAGAACAAAATTTAAACAAGATGAATAAAATATCATAAAGTACTGTTTTATTCAAGATATAATTGATAGATGAAAGAATGGCTTGAAAAACTCGCACTGCTTCAAGGGGGTAGAGCACATTTCACTAAATATCTTATCAATTGTTTCCTTCCCAAAATTCATCTTTGGGGAATTTTTGAAAACCTTTCAGCATCCTAACAGTATTCAATAACTAATATTGCTCTACGTTATTTAATAATAAATGGTTACTAATCAAATTGTTTTACTGTATTTAATTAGTATAATTAACACTGATGTGTGTATCATTATTTCTGTTGTTTAACATTTTGTTAATAAATTCATTTAATTTTTAAAATAAAGTATCCTTTCTATCGACATAACCTGCACAATCAAAACAACATCTTTCATCCCTTAAGTTATTCCTAAAATTTCTTTTCAGATCTGATATGTTTACCTACCTAATATTAAAACTAGATAATTATCAAATAAAAAAATTACTACATATAGTTGACAAAAAAAGTATTAAAACACAATGAAAATTTGAAATCGCCTGTTCACATGATAGCAACATGCTCATGTAATGCAATTGCAGCATTTCTAGATTGATTTGATAGTTCTCTCCACTAGTTTGTGATTAGTTTCTTTAGAATTTAAACACAAACACACCTTTTAAATACATAATTAAAAGTTTGAGCTGTGGATTTAGCAGTCAGTTTCATTATTTGGTGGTATAAATTTTAGATAACAAGATAGAATAAGCTGAATTCTATATATATACAATGTTTATAAAGCATTTAAATATCAATTCCACTTTTGAATGGAATTTCAATCCTAAGAAATTCCATGTGATGCATTAATAAACAACCCAATTTTTTTTTTTTCCTCCAATGACAAAACTTTACGTAAGCATTTACAAAATGAGATAAATTGCATCCAAGAAAATGGACAAAAAAACTCTTCCTCAATATTTAAAATATTATGAAAACATTGTTTGTTCATAACTTTTAACCATTCCTAAGGCATCTTATTCAAAACAGAAAATCAAAGATCAGTTAAACGAAAATTGTTTCAAAAGCAGATAAATTTCCTCAAATATCAAAAAATAATTAAATATCAGTTGAATACATTAAACAACTGATGAAAATCACACACAAAATTCAAAAGCTAAATATTACATTATTTCTCCCGAATTGGATAAACCAATTAAAACAGTATGTATTAAATCAATCCTTCAGCTTTTTGTAACAATTGCATTTAACTACATATTCATTTTGCAAAGTAGTATGCAGAAATGTTTTTTAAATTGCATTGCACATATTTGATTTTAGTTCTTAAGAAAAAGCAAAAGTCTGCTTTATAAATAAATCATGGATTGCCTTCTAGATTTTGTTTTTAATATGTACAAAGTTCTTGTACAATAACAGAATCAATCTACGTATAGAATTCCCGAGTTCTTTGTTTTAAAGCTTCGTGGAAACATCTCTGTTAAATAAAAATGTTTTCTGTACATTTTCACCTATCTTGAAAATTTTAAATTATTTCAAGTGAAGTGATTCACAATGAATAAAAAAAATTCTAGCTAATTAAATAAAGGAAATTTTGAAATAAATAGCCTAGCAAATACATTTAGAATAAATTAGCATTTTCCAAATGTATAACAGTTCTTTGCTATATATGAATTATATTGCTTTCATTATTTTCAAATGAGTGTGTTTTAAGATTCGACTGCATCTTTTTTTTAAATATGAGTACTACACATCATATGCATAAATGTTTTGTACTCTTCATATACAAGTATTATTATAAAGCAGCCAACTCTTTATATAAACAAACTTGATAAAGAAGCTTTTTTAGGCAATTCAAAAACAAATAGAAATAATTTCTTTCCAAAACATTTATTCAACAACAGAATCACTCAAGAGTTTCAAATATCCAATTTCTTTCTTACAGACACTTACTAAACTTTAAATACAATTTTCATCACAAAATTCATACTTTAGTTCAAATAAATTAATAAAAACATGAAAATCTATTTTCAAAATTAATGTTTATAGTCTGACGTAATTCCTTTCTTACAGGAAAAAAATAATTTCAAAACCTTTCCAAGCATTATTCTTATACTAATATTGCTTCAGTTTTTGAAGTCACAACAACAGCTAAAAAACTACCGAACAATCTAGCAATGCTTTTGCAACATTTGTGTACAACTTGGTGCTATTAATTCCTATGAAGGTACTGCTTCTCTCGACCAGTTTTCGGTCTCCCATAGGGATGCTACTCGCTGCTTCAGTCAATCAACAGGAAAATCCCCTCAACACATCAGCAAAATTCCTCTAATCCCAGCAATTTAAGTAGACTCGTCCAGTTTTCGGTCTCCCATAGGGATGCGAACAGACGCTAGTAAAAAATTACGAGTTTCCTATTAAATTTTAATTATATCCCTCATCAGAATTAAAATGAAATTAAAGTACATAATTAGTTGAGTTTTCATAATTAGGATCAAGGCAGTGAAAGCCTGGGATTCCATAAGATTGAGGAAATGCTGAAACAAACTTTAGGGATCCATTCATAACCTATCTTCTTTCAGTTTATTTCAGGTTTTTTGTATTTTTTTCTTTACATCAGAAATAAACAAGTTAAAACAACCAATTGGTTGCTCAGCAACTGGACTGGGTCTAATACGAAAAATATTTTTTGTGCTAGTTTTCCTTTGTCATTAATCTTTGTATACCACTCGTAATCAATTATTGCTTTTACCAATTCAGCATCCAAAAATATATTATGCCCTTATCCATTTAAATCTGGAATATTTGTAGTCTTTCTATTTTTCTTTGAATACGTAATTTAACTCTTTTTACTTCGTCCATACCACTATTGCACTCAATTTCTTGTACCAGGGTACAAATCACAAAATCAGGATCACTATCTTTATCAAAAGCAATGTTATCACCACTTTCACTATCATCAAATGCCGAAAATAATGCTCGGATTTCTTCATTCATTAAGCACTAGCGTCATCGGGCAATTTTTTAACACAGTATGAAATAAGAAATGAAACACATTTATATATGACATTAACAAATTTAAAAATAATAGATACTATCACCAGGACTAAGTTAAAATTATGTATTTAAAAAATCCTGCATTACTAGCGCAATGTATAATTAACATAGGCAAAATTTTGCTTAATATTAGTGACACGCAAAATTAATTTGCGAGCTCTGGCTTACGAAGTGAGACAAGAGAACTGTAGGTAAAAAACCAAACCACTCAGCATGCAGCCAACTACACGATGGCTCAAAGCACTCAAGGTCAAACAAGTGTATCAGTGGAAGTGAAATAACCAATAAAAGATGACAGCACATTAAATATACAGACACTAGTGTTCTAGGATTAAACAATTCTTTTTACTTTCCCCCCCCAATGAAACAACTTTAAAAAAAAAAAAAAAAATTACAAAATAAGAAATTAGCAAGTTCATATTCAATATGTGTGTGGTCCAAATCAGGTTTTTGAAATGTACACAAATTAAGACAAACTTCATCAGTATAACAAGACGCTTTATTCCATGGAAATAAAACAAAAAGCTATAAAAATAGAAGATATCAAAATCACATAAATCAAAGACAGTACAGATAACTACTAAGAACTTCACAAATAGGAAACATTCAAAAGTGCAATTCTTGATAATGCTTAATACTTAATTTTCTTTAACGTGTATATTGTTTTTGCATGTTTGGCAAACAGGTACACATTTGAGCAATGCATTAAATCTTCTGTTAAAGTTGTTTTCCAAATTTGTTACACAGAAATACACACTAATGATATGCCAGATAACTCAATATCTTACTACTTTAAATACCTTTAAAAAAGCTTTAAATCAAATGCAGGGAAACACTTTCCATTTGCTAAGTTTTTATGCAAGGAAAATTAACAAATTTTTATAGTATATATATAAAAGGGAAAAAATTGCTCAATCATGTTTTCTTATAGTAGACATCTCGGAAACAAATACAGGAAATAAAAAATGAACATGAAAATGAATTTTAAGAAAACAAAACAACTGTACACAATAAATCACAGATACCAATAAAACACAATGTTTAACATAATCATTCAAGAATGAGTTTTCTACACATTGCTAGAAATACTTTCTACAACTGTAAGAGTGAACGGCCACAAATACTGATAGTAAATGAGTGATCAGAAATTTTTGGTTGTACATGTTTGGCAAAAATTATATTATACAAGACTAGTTTAAAATTTAAATCTAGAATGGATCACATTTAACAGATAATGAATATTTTAATTATAAGCTAACATAGTTAATTACTGTAAAAAGGTGACAAATTTGCTTTAAAATTGTTAGAAAATTTTTATGCTTTATAGAATTAGAGGCTCATAATAGCACATTAATTAGAATTGGCAAAGGCCATTTTGCAATCATGAAAAACATTTAAAAAAAGATGATACATTTAATGAAGTTTTAACTGTCTGAAAATAATTTTACTAAATGAAATTTATTTAGTTGAAAAATATATTATGTATCAATATTTATAAACACTTCAAAACACACACATATATTAATTTTAAGCTTTACAGACAGCAGCTGCTTTAGTATAGATTCTTAAAATGCAATGAGTGCACAATGAGAAATCATAAAAAATAAGTTCTGTATTCAACCCAGAAGTATTAAAAAGTTAGCATCCATAAATACACGCAGAAAGTATTCAGTCGCATAAATAGAACTATACTTTATACTAAACTAAAATATTCCAGATGATTTGCCACCAGGAGGATTTCTAACACGAATACTAGTTTGAATTGGCTTGCTTGGGGCTTCGACTTTCTTCTCTTCTTCAGCTGCAGCTGGTGGTGGCGATGGTTGTTGAGGTGCCACTACAAAATAAGGACAAATAAGTATATTATTGGGAACATAAGATGATACTTCCCTACAACATTTTTCTTCAAAGGAAAAAAAAAGAGAGAGAGAGAGAGAATTGTACAGATTTTATCAGTTCACCAAGTAAAGTTTAAGCAATGACCTCTTAACCTTGATGGATTTGAAGGCAAAAAAATATTTTTAGAATGTTTTGGAATCTAGTTGTATAACCATTAGGGAGAAAATTACAAACATTTCCTGTAATATCACACTTGACTGGACCACCTTTGAATAATAAAGAGATGCAAAGTTTTGCAGATAGGAAATCGACTGGAGTCTGTCAGCACTAGGAAGTGGATATGCCGAGGAGTTATCGGTACCATAGCCTGGTGAATTTGCAGAAGCATTTTATTTGGATTCCATACAAGTCTACTTATTATCACTTTCAATATACACCCCTCCTCTATCCTTACATGCCCCATGGAAATTCACCATTAATAGAAACAGTGCTGGAAATCAGAATGTGTATCACTTTCTTTTTCACAGCTTCAACACACTCAAATCATTTCCCTTTTAATGCAGATTTCACCTTAGGAAACAGAAGACGCACTGTGCAAATAAAGCACATGGTTCAAAACATGACAGACAATGCTAAATAACTTGTCCATCCACTATGTGGATTGCCTATTCCAAATCCTTTCATGGAGTTCAGTAAAAATGATAATGAAAAAATCCCATATATATATGAAGGGGGGGGGGGGGGATAATTTCCTTTGCTTTGAATTTTGATTAGCTGATTTGAGCTTTTTTTTTGCTCTCAGTGAAACTAGGCTCTTCCAATGCATGGATAGGTGCTTTGTTTCAGAATCACAAGTAAAAAGCCATGATTTGTCACACTTATTATTCCTTCCAAAAATGTTAGGTCATTTACAAAAGCATTCAAGGTATCAATACAAACATTTTTGAGAGCTTCTCGTTCAAACGTGAGAATTTATAGCACCACTCGGACACAATTTTTGCATGCTGAAATTGTTAGGTAAAATTTGCTGTACAAATTCTTTGTCAATTCCTTAAGGCTCAGCAATCGCATGAATACTTAACCAACAGTCAAATCGAACCAGATTACCTATCCTTTTCAATATCATCTATTCCAGATGTGGAAAGGTGACCCGGACGTGAATCATCTTCAGCGTCTTCTCGGCCATCTTGAAACGATTAAACAGCTCAAAAACATGTGCATGCGATAAACATTCATTGCCATACAGTTATTTTCTTTCAGTAGTGGTTTTTCCAAGTTTCATATAAATTTCACAAAAATTTGTTGCTTTATTGTATCACTTATCATTTTTTTGGCAGGAAAAAAAAAAAAGGGGGGGGGGGAACCTTATGCAAACTAAGGCTTCAAGCTAAACAGCTGTTGGTGGCTGGTTTTTGGCACATGTGTACTCCTGTATCAGCTTCAGTGTTATTACTTAATAGCCAAACCTCATACTTCAAGTAAAATTTTGAATATATCTTATTATATTAACACATAAAAAATTGCGTTCATATATTCAACTATTCATTAATTTACACATAAACTTAAAATATGTTTTAAATTTTCAGCCAATGAACATATAAGCTGAAACCACATAACAAAATTAAATTATAAATGCACACAAAAACTAATTCTTCTCACCAATTATACTCTATATCAGACATCGGCAAAGTATGGAATGCAGTACATTTTAAATGGCACCCTCCTAAGTTATCAGAAAAAGATAAATCACCCTGTCCCAGCTCTCTGCGGCTCATGCATTCCCCCCTTTATGTTCTGTTAGTTGTGCCAATATACGAGTATGATTTCAGTCAACAGTATACTTCAGTTTGATACATGTCAAGCATTTTAGATTACTTTTAAACTTTACATCATGTTCTTAGTTTTATAGTGAAAACTTTTGATTTTGTTTAATTATTGCGATAATTCATACTTACATTATTTAATCAAATGTCCACTAAAAAAAAAAAAAAAAAAAACTTGATGTTTGTGACTGTTGGAGGAATGAATATGGATTCGTACTACAAAAGGATCGTGCTGTATTTGTGTTATGCCTCAAAAGCATCTTATGTCGCAATCAAGCGTACAAAGACATTTTTAAACTAAACATCAGTCCACGTTAAGAACTCCTCACATGAACTTAGAAGTTACACCTTTTACAGATAGCAAATATATGAAGGACACATTTTAAAAAAGTGTTGAAATATTGTTCAGCGATTTACCAAATATACAAACAATATTGTCCAGAATTCAAGAAATATCAGCTTCTGCATGAACTATTCAAAGAATAACTCAAATGGCAGAAAATGTAACATCAAAACAAAATTCTGGATTACAAGAAATGTACATTTAGTGTTGCTCTTGATGAAAATACCAGTTCCATTCTGCTACAAGCCACGCCACCGAGCTGAGGAAACCAGACAATTTCTGAAGTGAAGAGATCGAAGCGAAAAACAAATACATTGCGAACTGAACTTTCGAACTCATTGGTCGTGTATAATTTCTTTGAGGATATAATTGTATTTTTATTTATGTATCAAATTTAATATCTTTAAATAATTATATTTTAATATACCATTCTGCAAAATAATAACAATCTGGATGTCCTTTCAAGTAGTTACTGTGTAAAATTACACGAATAATTCAAATTGCCATTTTGGATTTTGAGGCGAAATGGCAGATTAATTCATCCCACCTTTTGGATTCAAAAGCGAGGTAAGCATTTTACCATGTTTATTTTCATATATAGAATAGATATGTATTTTACAATACCAATGGGAATGATCTTGTAATAATTGCATGATATTCTGATAAAGATCGAATTTATGAAGAATTACGCAGCTTGATTAATCTGTCTATGACAACTAAGAAGTAAGTAATTCTTCCTTAATTTATAAATTACATTGAGAGTAAAAACATTAATATAAATAAAATATTTTGTGTAACTACTGATGGTGCTCTTGCAATGGTTGACAGGGAAAAAGGATTTATCAAAATGCTATTGGACATATAGTATTCAACTTCCATTACATAATATATCAAGAAAGTTTAATTGCCAAAATTTTGTCACAGTGCTCAATTTCTGTAATGAACATTGTTGTTAAAATAGTTAATATCACAGAGTCTCGTTCTTCATTGATACACAGGTAATTTAAACCTCTTTTAAAAGAAAGGTAGAGTGAATATGAGGATTCCCTTACACAATCATGTCCATCGGCTTAGTCGAGGTAATGTCTTGAATAAGTTTGTGTCATACATGGAACACGTTAAAATTTTTCTTAATGAAAAGGATCAACATTTCCCCGAATTGAAGATAGTGAATTTTTTTTAATGGTGCAAGAGCCAGATGTGGCCATACTGCGCCAAACAAGGTAAATCTGTGATCTAGACGTTAAAACAATGAAAAAAAGATTGATTGACAAGAAGGGTCAAGTGAGAAAGTAGTTTATTGGCACAAGAGCCAAATATGGCTAAGCTGCGCAAACAAGATTAACTGTGGCCTGGACAAGAAGAAATTGAAGAAAAGACACAAATTGGTTGACCAGGAGGGTTGAAAATAGAGAAAGATCACCAGGGTATCCCTGAATTGAATGACAAAGAAAAGTTATGCAAATTGATGGTTCTGACTGATATAACTAAACATCTCAATAAACTAAACGTAGTATTGCAAGGAAAGGGACAAACAATACTTGAACCTTTTGGATATTGGAAAGGCTCTGCTACAACATTAAATATATTCCCCCTGACATTAACATTTGGAAACTATTTGTAAGAACAAGTACTAAAGCACGAGCAAATATATAGACTATTGACAAAGATCAAACCTATATTGAAGCACTTAGGGATGAATTTTCTCAAAAGATACAAAGAATTTGAATCTTGTATGCCTGTATTTTCCTTCCCAATCAAACAAGATTTAATAGAACCATTAATATTACCATAAGATTTGTAACTGCAAAAGTTACAGAATCAAGAAAAAATATGGAAGATAACTAACGATAAATCAATAGCTATTTGAAATTACTAGAGGTTATAGCTGATGAGATTTGATTGTTTGTACCCTGCTATCTGCTTTTGGTTCTACATATCTGAGCGAACAAATCTTTTCTCACATGAAAAATATTTTGAGTCCGCAAAGTTGTTTAACAACTGAACATTCAGAATCAAATTGAAAGTCACAAATTATACCCCTGATATAGTGATTTTAAGTAGAGTGGTACAAGCACAAATTTCACATTAAAAGTTTAATTTTTTATATTATATGTGTATTTTTTTATTTTATATTAAAAGAATAGCTATATTTTATGTTTATTTTGTGATAATTAAAATCTTTAAATGATACATAACTGATAAATAATGAAACTCTACATCTGTAGCCTTGGCCTCTATTCCCTAACTTTGCATGCATTGCCGCGGGAATCGAATTGTTTCAAACATTTCTACTGTACGGCATCCTGAATTATATTGGTAGATGGGTTTGGCCTCATAGCTACAAGGTTGTAGACCCTGCTCTCAATGAAAATATTAATTACATGCAATAATCAATATAAATCCAGTTCCCTTCCCTTTATCTTTAGAAAGAGAACATCAAAATACCAAATAAACACAAACATATTCCTTCAAAATACCAAAATACAATAAAAAATTACATATGAGTAAAAGAAACATTTAATTTAAGAATGTGTTAATGCTATTAAATTCCAACACAATTACTTCATTCAGGCAATCCATATATGGCAAAAACAAAAAAATTTAAATTTCTTCTTTTTATTTAATGGTGAGAATTACTTTCAATGTCAAAGAAAAAGTCCATACAATCACTGAAATCCTTGCCTGAATTATTTCAATGTAGCATCCTTTAAGTGGTTCACAAAATGCATTAGGAATTATAAAGTAACTCAACAAACTTTATTATAATTATAAACATCAAGAATAATAGAACATAGTTAAATTGGATACAATGACAAAAGTTTCTTGTACAAAACATTTAACAAAAGAATGATCATTAGTAAAACATTTAAAAAACTTCACACAAGTCATTCGTGAGGAAATTTTTAGCTTCCTTCTTAAAACAAAAACATATGAATAAATTGAGTTCTCTAACATTTGAGCAAATTACAAAAACACATTTTTCACAATAACAAAAAAAAAAAAAAAAAAAAAAAAACACGAGAAGGCAGAATAAAACCTCACAACCATGTAAAAGTGTATCATTAGTACAGGAAAAAAAAAAAAAAAAAACATTAGACAAGCGAAACCCTACAGAAGCAAATGCATTAACACAAAAGCAAAATTTTACTGATAAAACTATAATTCAAAAATTTCTAACAAATCCTTTCATAAATAATCCTAAACATACATACTTGCTAAATTCCTTATAATATTCATACACTAATCCATAATCAAAGAAATGAGATTGATTCCAATAAAAATATTATGATGTAGACATTTCAAAACAAAATGTTTGACATTTTAATATACAGGGTAACCATAAATTACTGGACTTAAAGATATGTAGAAGTATACATAAATAATGAAAATCTATAAGATAAACAAATGTCTAAATACTCATAAAGTTGTAATCTTAGGTTAAGAGTCCTACCCCTCCATTTCAGGATATATATACATATATCTGCCTTAAAAATTCTTGATTCAATATACGAGTGCTGATCAACATATTCTAACTAGACTTTTTTCCCCGTGAGGTTTTCTCCAAACAAAATGTTCAAGCCCTGTTTGGCGAATGAAGGTTTCCTGAATATAATATTCAGATATCTTAGAGAATGAATGGACTAAATAATGGCACTGTCCTTGGCCAATCAAATGTATGGTTGGAGATCTATTTTAAGTAATGAATACCATACACACACTTAAATGTTAATAACTGTATCTAATGCTTAAGATTTATAAGAATCTGATATATTGTTTATTTTAGGGATGTTTTAGCACCTCAGAAATTATTCAAGTTGCCATTTTATAAATTCAACAAAATTTAAAATTCATATAATTCATGTAAATAAACATCTCTCCCCTAAATCAAAATAAAGTTAAATGAATTACCCGTACAGGAGTTTTAAAAAGCTTTCCCTTGTAATGTGAGACTAACTTACCACTAGTTTCCTGTACACTATTATCCTGTTCACTAGCATCACTTTCATCTTTACCATTGGTTCCTTTCTTCTCATAATTTTCTGGGTACATTTCTATTTCTTCACCAGTTATAGGATTACGACGAACTATTTAAGCATGAAAATAATCCATGCAAAAAAAATAAGAAATAAGGATAACGAAAATCAACTCGGAATTTACAAAAATTCATGCACTAAAGAAAGCAGTCAATATACTTAAAAAAGAAACAGACTTAATAAAATCTAGGGAAGAAAGAAAAAAAACATTTCAGTAACTTCTAGATGTTTTTTTTTAAAGCTAAGGTTAAAAGACAAAAAAATTTTAAGCTGCAAAATGCAAGCAATTCACTTAAAACTCCCTTTAAATCCTGCTATCAAACATTTTAAAATGGTAAATTCCATTTAACAGTTAAATTCTTACGCTGAATGTTCAAGAGAATTCTAGCCTTTTATAAAACTTTTTAAGAACTTTTAAAACAACAAAATTTCATAAATACTAAAAAGAAAAAAAAATATCTATTACATTCTCAGTACAGGACACAATTTCTTGATAATAAGCATGCAAAATATACAAAATTAGTGGCATTAAACATAATTAGATAGCATTAGCAAAATCCACTCATAATCATTGCGGGTTATTAGAAATTAAAGGATGAAAGGAAAAAGTGATTACAGAAGAGAATAAAAAGTTCAACATTTACAATTGAAAAAATTCTTTTACACCATTTTACAAGCTAACAATGCATTAATGCTATTTCTCCCCTTAAAACATTACTACATTATATAATCTTTGAAAATACTAAAAAATAAAACTTCTTAAAAATTTTAAACATGCACATTAAAAAGCTCTTTTTCAGGAATCCTACTTTATAATACATCAATTTAAGCTTGGTAGGTTTCATGAAATATAGAGCAACAAAGGCTATTATCCCCACTAGAAGGCTTAAAAAATTTATGAATATTACAAACACTAGCATACTGATAGTACAAGAGATATTTTCACTACAATAATCATTACACAGGAAATTTTATGAACATAATTCATAACATATCCAAGTACTTAACATGAATTCTATTAAAAATTTAAAAACTAAACAAGTACATGTGTTTAAATTTTAAAATAAGCAAAATATTTCTTTTATAAGCAATATTTATTCTTCATAAAAGTAAAATAATTATACAGCTTTTATAAGCCTTTTCTTCCTTTTTAAAATAAGAAAATATTCTAACTATTTAGTAAATGAATGGCCAAAGCACACACATAAAAAACAATGGTACACAAACCAACACCGGATCTAAGACACGAACTGAGCTGGCCAACCTATTAAACATGTCCAAAATTATCTTTATCCACAGTGTAGTAAACAAAGGTCATTTATAGAAGTATAACCAAGCTACATTTTATATTTTAATTTCAATAATTTGTATTTTTTTCTCAATACATAGAGCCTTTCCTTTTTAAATGTATTAATAGTGATTTTCTAATAATCCATCAGTGTTCTGGTCTGACACCTTCTGGATTAGCAAGAGAGTACTGCATCTCAAATGTTTTTCAATAGCTTATAAATATTTTAATAAATAAATCATTATTTAAAATATATAAGAGGAACAGATTTAAAGAGAAAGCTGAACAGCTACTAATAACTCGAATATAGATCTGAAATTACTTTTTTCAGACTCAGGATCATGTATTTATTCCTCTGAAATTACATATGGTAACTTACCAGCTTAGTTTGAATTACTCTTAAAAATGACAATGTTCCATAAAGGATGAAAAAAGAAATTCTTAAATTAAAATACTATTTTCAAATTGTATATAAAAATGTTTCCATTTATCTTCTTCAAGGTCTTATCAAATCAGTTAATTTAAAGCTATTTTTTTTTTTCATTAAGGTAATTTACTGCAGTGAAACTTCTATCTTAGTTTCCAAGAATTAAAAATAATTTTATCCATTCTTAAAATAACTTCCGAAACCTCTTTGAGTATAAAATTTCATCCCCATATATACTAAAAAAATCCTTAAAACCAACCAAAATAAAATTTAATGCTTCACATTTATATCGTTTAATAAACATTATAACACCTGATTGATATCCCAATGTTACATTTTCTTTGGCACCAAAAACACTTATGGATATCTTCATTTATTTCCAATATTTCTCTCTCTCTTTTTTTTTACTACAGTTTAAATCTATTACACAAGCTTTGGTTTTTAAATAGAATATCTCTTGAAACTTTCATATCCTAAAAAATGAAAGTTCCATAAAAAATTAAATATTTTGAAATCTGCTTATTCATAACTTGACTCATTTTTGAACAGGAATCTAAAGAATGAATGACAAAAAGAGAATAAAGTAACTTTCTAATGTTGGCCTATTCACGATTTTCTCTACATTAACCTCAGGGACTTCAGTTGAGCTTAACTGCATTAAATAACAATTTCTTCCCAACCAAAATAAAACATGATTATGTTAAATAGATGCAGGTCAAAGAAAGTGAAGCGATTCTGATTTGATACATAAGTTAAGAAAAAATGAGAAGAGATAAAGAGGCTGAGGATAGCAACCTGAGTGAGTGAAGCAAAGAATTGATAACCAGAGTATCATGACATTTCTGAGGATTGGATGTGGTTACCATCAAAGACTGTTCAAATAAGAGCTAAGGTTCCAATATGAGAATAACTTTTTCAATAACAATTAGAACTGTTACAGCAGAAAGCTGGAGAGAGCCTTGAGGTTATTAGGCATTGATAATAATTTCATTTGTTTAGTATCAAGTTATCTTAAATTGTTTTTTTGTATCTTAGAGCTTAGTTTATTCAACTGCATTACAGCACAAGAGCCAAATAACGGACAATCTTCTCAACTTTCAGAAACAAGTTTTAATTTTCTTTATATGAACCAAAATAAAATTTAAGTTGTTTAAAATTTATGATTTATTCATTACCAAAACAAAGCAAGATTTGCATATTAGTTAACCAGAAATTGTTCTCAAATTATTTAAAATAAAAACTTATAAAAATTAAGAAATAATAGAGATTAGAATTAAATACTTTTTTTATACAGTCAAAAGATGATGGTTTCTCAAAAGTGTAATATTTATTCTATTACATAGACTTACAAAATGGCTATACAATGAAATTCATTCGAAAATTGAATTATAATTCATAAATACCAAAAACAACTAATACATTAATATGATTTATATATTCCATTACAATAAAAATAAATTAGATCATTTCAATTAAAAGCAAAGCAGTTAACAGAGGAGTTTGATTTCCTAATACGTTGGATTACAACACAGCCAGCTTGCCGTCTGTTGCACATTTCATATGGCTCAAGACAGACAAAGGAGCTGTAACTACTTAGCTTTTCCTTTTTCCATCAATAAATAGATAGCAACATTACAGACCATTGGAATTCTTAGAAATACAGCTATTAAATTGTGCATAATACTTTTCATAAATCTCAATATATCATGAGTTAGCAAATGGGTTGACAGAAAAATCATCAGGGATACAGAAGTAAATGCAAATATACCACTGAATCTTTTAGTACAAAAGAATATGATCAAGGATAACATAAATAAACTTAATATACAGATAATACAAATTTAAACTCATTAATAAATGAACCTTTCAAGTTAATTAATACAAAACAGAATGTTAAGTGTCTTGTTTGTTAGATTAACGAACCATTATTGAATAGTACAAAATATTTAATAAGTAACAATAAGAAATAAGTTTCTGAAAACTTCCAATGTTAAAAATAAGATTTTCTCCAATTAACAAACATTTATAAGAACTGAAAAATTATTTGAATCAACACTTTGCAATAAATAACAAGATTTAATTTTGAATGTTATAATTACCATAGGGCTTTTTGAACGATTTTGGAGGTGCCGATGGTTCACTTCCAAAAATGTTAGAAGTATTTTTTTTTACAGGATTGATTTCGTCCGATCCACCGAATAATCGATTCTGCGTATTTGATGCAGCTTCCTTATTTTTTTGACGTTCATTTGTTGGGTTCTGTGAAGTTCCAAAAATATCACTTGAGCCACCACCTGGAGGCTTCAGAACCCTAAATTTAAAAATTATATATTTATAAACTCTAGGAAAAATTTCACATATATATGTGCTTAATGTTGATATAAGTTCATGTATTAAATAAAAAAAGTAATTTTCTTAAGTACTAATTAGTAACAATTTCCCTCTCAAAAACAAAACTTTTATTTTTAAAAATCGGAACTGCAAAATTCAAAAAAGTAAATATACATTATTGTGTATTTGATCACATATGCATTCATTACACATATATAAAAAATACATAATCTTATTGAAAACAAAAATGCAAAATTTTTTAAAGCACTAAACAAGTTTTTTTTAATTTAAAACTTTTAAGTCACAATTTCAATACAGATTCATTATAAATTGAAGTTCTATTTTAAAATATAGTTTTCAACTTGTATATATAGTAAAACAAAACATCACAAGAAATAAAATCCACAATCAGAATTCAGCTTATTTCCATTCTTAAAAGAGAAATTTTGTACAAATTCCTTTACCAACAAAAATAACTAGCAAATTTTACATATTATGCCAACATTTGATTTCACCTAACATTTTTGCTTCTTAAAAACATTTCAATTAATTGTCACGGTCCAATATACCAAGAAAATAAATGCACCAACAATAAAAGACAGTACTCTTCAATAAAAACATACTTAGTATATAAACGTAACCTAGCATCACAGAAACACTTAACGCAATCTTAATCAAATTCCATATTTCATGCTTAACTAAGCTTTAGCTACAATTCTAACGTATTAATCCGAAAAAAGAACACTAACAGAGATTATGAAATTAATAACAAGAAAATGCATTTACTTCGATGAATTTCTTGACCCATCCAAGCCAACAGTGAACCCAGTAGAAGTCATCCTTTCTGAATAATCTTATTAACAAATGATCTGTAAGACAAAAAGACTTATTGTATTGGAATTATCGGACAAGGAAAATCACTATCAGTCAGTCGACCGTTACACATCGGTGAATACAATTTATTACACCGGACAAAGACGAAACTGCAAAATCAATTATTATAAACAAAATAAACAGTACACAATCATTAAAATACACAAAAAATTCAAATTCTAAGTATACCAAAAATTCTCTTAGAGCAACGCTTCCAAATGACAATCCAACACTTCCCGCTCAAACGAATCTAGCAACAGTTCATCCACCAGTGAAACTGATTCACTTTAGCGCTCCAATCAGCAATTCAATTCAAATGAATTTCATGTTTAGACTGCCCTCTACATAAACCTCTAAAAATAGAAGAACAGCTTCATATTAATTCAGGCAGGATTTTGTTAATAAAAGTCATTATATTGAAACAGTATTATAATTGAAGAAATTTTTTTGTATAAATTTAAAGAATGATATTTCAATTTTATCATATGAAAGAAACTTTAATACAAAGAATTTTTCCCCAGAAAAGAAATCAAGGGAAGTAAGCCCTAATTGATATTATACAAGGAGAAAACAAGAAAAATTTTAGGTTAATTTTAAAAAAGCTTTAAAATCTATCACAGTTAAAAAAATTATGCAAAAGTTTGTTGACTTCGCTTAATACGGAAGGACTGAAATTGGTAGACCTAAAGGTTTTCATTTGAATCGGGGTTCCAGTGTAACTCTTAAAGCTCCTTATTTATTGAAAAGCACACATTAAAAGAAGTCGATTATCATTAATTTCTACAGATTCTATAATATTATGAAATGACTGAACTACATACCTTTCACGTTTATGAATAATACGACTTTTGACTTGAACCATCGAATATCGTCGGCATGACAGAAAGATGGTGATATGCTTGAATACTCTCTTTGAGAAGTCAAACATTAATTTTTACATAAGACACATGGATATATCTGGTGCATTGTCTGGACGATATTTGGGAAATTTGAAATCCATGGATTTCACAGAAAATCCCCCTTCTCATTTAAAAAAACGAATTTTATCTCTTTTCTTTCTTTTTCTCTCTTTCTTTCCCTCTTTCAAAATTACGAGGCCCGTCGCCAATAGTCCTTGTTGCTCCTAGTGCAACGTTAATTAAACCAACCAAACAAACAAACCGTAGCAGTTCAGCATTGGAGGGGTTCCCAACAGGATTGTCGGTGATGTTCGGAGTTGAGTCCTAAGTTAGTGTTGCTTCTATTCAAAACCATCGTGCAGAACAAAAAGGAATTGCTCAGTGTTTAATTCAGTTGGATATCAAAGGTGAGGTAAGGTATGGGTGTAACGAGTCGGTTTAAGTCTCGTTACGAAGACTATCGCAATAGAAAATTACGAAAAGCACATCGAGAAGTTCGAAAACTTCTAGTGTGACATTCATTTGAACAAAGCAATTAAAAAAGTTTTATATTCGATATACTTTTATGATTCATCATATATGATCTCTGTATTGACGAGGATTCTAAAACCAGTATTTAGCTCTATAAACAGTCCCTAAATCCAACTTCGAGCCTAAAACTCTTCAGAGTTAATTAGAATCGGGTTAGTACATTGAACATTTGGAGGGTGCCTGAAACTAACTGAATTTTTTTTATTAAATTATAAATTAAATAGTCTTAAAAAAAATCTCATTACGATATATACAATCTGAAGCTTTATAAAATTGCTTACGTGTTTTGTAGGGAGAAGAGTCTTATTACAGTCAGAGAAGAGGAAGAATACAAGAAATGTTCATACTTTCGTATTACTTTATTGGAAAAGAAGCTTTTCGGATTAGAGTTTAATATATTACATGACACCAGCTTTCCCACGTATATGGGAATAAAAATTCATTGGAGAAGACTTAATCAGTAAAATATATATATATGAAGTAACCATAAGAAACAAAAATCTTTTCGAAAATTAATTTGTAAAAAAATACAATGACTTAATAATATTGGAACTCCATACATTCTGAGGTACTTAAATAGATATAAATATTATCTTGAAACTTAATGACAGCTGTCAAAACACAAATAAAAAAAATACGGAATACAATTCAAGCAAAATAGAAAAAATTAAAAGTATTAAAGAAAGCTTTATTTTGAAATCTGAGGAGGAATAATGAAAATTTAGAATTAGGCGTGATTAATCTTCAACTCTTCTCTGCCATCTTTAAAACGCTTAAACCACTCAAAAACACGTGTACGCGATAAACATTCATTGCCATACAATTCTTTCAATAAATTATAAGTTTCAGTTGACATTTTACCAAGTTTCATGTGAAATTTCACTATAATTCATTGCCCACTAATCATTTTTCCGTTTAAACAAAAAATAACTCTAATGCGAACGAAGACTACGGCTGTACAGATTTGTTTACAGAAGTAAGAATCATTGCATTCGAAAAAGCTGTCTTTCTCTGGCGGTTGGCGCAAGCGTACTTCTTCAGTAGCAGCGCCAGTCTTGGTTTTTAATAGGCACACCTGGAACCTTTTCAGACAGTGTTAAAAGAGCTAATATTTTAATCCTTCTGTGAATTCTATGGAAAGTTTAATGTCATTAACCCATAAATTTCTCTGATTTGGTTAAGAATAGAAAGTTCTTCGAATTTGATAGACGACAGCCGCTTTCACATAGAGCTCAGTTATACTCATTGAGCATTACATAGCATTAAAACTATAAAAAGTGAAAAATTCGGCCTGTTAGAAACAGATTTATAATTTTTAGAATGAAACGTGACGAGTTCTTAGCATCATTTGATGTATTTAATGGAGCTTCTTAAATTCACGAACATTAGGAAATTTAAGTTTGTGAGTTGAATTATTTTAAACGTACACCCCCAAATGATATTAGCATTTTTTGAGTTTTTATTTTTCAGGAAGAAGAGCCTTCCAAATTTTCAAGGTGTATTTTGCACCTGTTTAGCTAGTTAAAGTTGTCTAATTATTGCTTTGATAAATATTACCCATAATCCTATCAATATTAAATTAAAAATACAATTTTTAAAATCTGGTAAAGAAAATATGCAAATTTAATCGACTTATATTCTAATTTGATAGCAAAATTTGAATAGTCGCGACATTCTCAAAACAAATAGTAATTTTTTTTATTAATTAATTGTTATTCCAATAAAGGGATATAAGAAAGTCTTTCTTTTGATAATTTATAGTAAATAAAAGCATGGGTTTTGATAATCAATAATCTAACTTTGTTATGCAATTATACTACGATATATCCGTTACTGATGGAAAATAATTATTTCTCTTACTGTCTTTCTTAAATACAGTTTCTTTTTCTTTGTTTTCTTTTCATTGTCTGAAAAATTCAAAAAAATTTGTGGAGTTAATTATTTTAATAGTAATTAAAATTATGGTTTGACAATAGTCTTCCAGTAATTTCTAGAGTGACGCGAGTTTAAACGAGACTATATGTTTCAGCATTGTCATTGGATAATACTAAGTGGGGTAATTATATTTGATTTTGTGTCGTCAGATAGAGGAATGAATGTACGAGGTGGAACCGTAAAGATGATTATTGCTATGAAATAACCAAGATATTGGGATGAAATACTGTTGAAAGTTATAACTATTAATGATAATTTGTTTGGTTTCAGGAAGCCGTAGACTGAAGTAATCCTCAGTATGGAGAATATAGAGTTCTATCTACTAAGTTCTACAATGACGGCCCCCGAAGGGTAAAATAACACTGAGAGAAATGTGTAATTCTGGATGGTGACTGTAATACCTACGATGTAGCGAGGCTGATATCCTGTCAGAAATGTCGAGACATCAAGTCCGTTCCAATGGCGTGGTGTGGATATTTGGAGAAGAAGGTGCCAGCTCAAATGTCATTTTCGTCACTTGAATGTGGTTCAAAATTACGATGTCCGTCACCAATAGCCTTTGGGCTGCTTATAAGTGTGACGATAATATAGAATTAAAAAAATGCTGACTATACAAAGAAATCTTAAGAATAATAAATAATTTCCGTCTCTCTTAAAATTTCATGATTCTTCGCGTTACTCTAATCTACGGCTTCCTAAAACCAAACAAATCAACATTAATAGTTGTAATTTACAACATTATATACATAAGGATCAATTAATATGAAGAATAAAATTTATCCACAAATCTCGGCTATTCCTTAGTAATTATTAAAACTTTACGATACCCCTTTGTAAAATCATATGACTATCATAAATGCTCTCGAAATAATTAGCTGTACTCATGTCTTTTTGTTAAATGAAGAATGGGAAATCTAGTTAAATTTAGTGTTAAATAAAATCGGCATCACAAAAAAGTACGTTAGAGTTAACGCCACCATTTATTTCCCCCTCGAAACGGGACATCTGCTAATATTTTACTAATTATGCAATTATGATCCCGCAGAACAAATCTGAATTAATGAATAAATTAATTTAATCAAACTGATTGAACACATTTCATTTTCCCAAATTCTTTTTAGAATAACGAAGATAAAAACAAATTTTTAAATTATGATAAAAATGTTTTGATTATAAATGCTATTAAAAGGTTTAAAATATATTAATATTATTGCTATTAAAATGGACAGTACGTATTAATTTATTATTCTTTTCTTATAGAAAAATTTTCAACTTGAAAGTTCCAACTTCAAAAAACCAACAATTTTTATAAATACGGTTTTCCTGCTGGTAAAAAAAAAAAAAAAAAATGTGTTTCTATATACGTGCTCTTGTTGGCTTAAGGCAAAAATGAGATAAAATGTGCCCTTGAAGGGAAGAAATAAATTATTTGTCCCCAAGAAAAAGTTTAAAAAGAAAAAGATTTTAAACCATCGCTTATTCCAAAAATTAATAATTTTTTTTGATGGATATTGAATTCGAAAAGTTTAATTTAACAATTTGCCGAATATTGATGCATCAATTATAGCAATATTTTATGAATCAAGAGAGGTTTTCCTAATAGTGAGGTTCGAGGATGGAATTTACAAAGGTTAATTACTGTTTATCTTTTAATACTTTAATTTCTATATCCCCTCAAATGAGTAATTTTTTTATTAAAATAAATTTTGAAAAGATTTTAGTTAATTGAAGCAGTGAATAAAAATTAATTTTATCAGTGTTTCAAAATATCAAAGCTATCTAAGGTACTTTGTGACATTGGGCTATTCGCGGTTTCTCTTCACTAACCTTGGGGACTTTCAAATTGAGATTGATTGCTTTCGCTAAACAACCTTTGCCCAACCAAAAATGAAACGTGATGAAGAATGTAATATGCAAAGCAGTTAGGAATGAAGTGAAGCGGTTAAATTAAGAAGTATATAAACTCCATCTGAAGGAGTAGAGAGAGAGAGGAGAAGGAGGATCAGAGAGGGGTTGCAACGAGAGGAGGTGGAATCTAAATGCTATAGTATTGGAAAGCTGATTTAAGGATTAGAGTTGAGGTCCGAGTGTAAACCACTCGGGTTGAGAATTGTTCTAGTGTTTTCAACAGTTGTTCCAGATTCAGACTTGCAGTTGGTAAGAAGATGTTAGATTATTATTGGTGGGTTGAATTAAAGTGATAATAAACTTAACCTGGAGAGCTATATTAGTATTGTCTTAGTGGATATATATTAATAAATGTTGAAAGCTGTTTTGGTGGTTCTGTAATTATTGGTGTCGTATTGTTTAATATTAGATATTAGTGATGGCACAAGATAACATCCGAGGTAATCGGATGTTACAACTTATATGGAAATACAACTCGAATTATACAATATATGAAATAAAATAAAACTCGAAACAGCTAGAATAACCCAATTTATAGCATTCTTAGTCCGATAAATTAAAGTAAGAATATTATTCTTCATAAGAACAATTCGAATAAAATTCTCCCATTTATTCAGAATAATTCTTACAATTTCTAGAGAATGAACAATTTACTTTATAATAATGTGTGAATAGGAAAAAATTAAAAAGATAAAAAGATTCTTAATCAATATTTTACTATTCAACATTAATTTATTTTAATAGGCTTTATCTGAAAATTTTGGGAAGCTTTTAATAATTTTATTAATAATTTTCAAATGTTTGTTATACTTCTTTTGTAAAGAAAGGGTTAATTTTATTTGCAAAAAAAATATATGTTCGAGAGAGAGAGAGTTAAAGTAGTTCAGGAACTATAAATTACATATTTATCCACAATATAAAATTATATATATATATATATATATATATATATATATATATATATATACAATTATCAGTAAGAATAATATATTATAACAATGTGAAATTAATAATTCGATGGTTAGCTTCTGCATTTTTACTTTAAAAAAGAGTTGATAATCATGCATATAGATACGATACTTGAAAACTGAATATAACATAATTTCTCTTCTATTCTACCTTTCATTCGGGACAAAAAAATCAGTAATGAGAAGTTTATCCTATTTTACGTTTTATGCATATTGTGTTTTTTACTACAATTAACCAGCATTAGAGCTGCTTTGTATAGCTATCAATATTGTTTTGGAATTAATTTGAGATGAATAGAATAAAAATGTTTATTCAAATAAAAAGAAAGATTTCTCTCCTTGAAAACTTTTATAAGTAAACCAGATCACATTTTTATGATACGATTAGAAAAACAATAATTTTAAACATAACTAGTTAAAAAAAATCAGAAGATTGAGTTGCTCTATCTTTAAACTGGATGATAGCGAAATTCGTTTAAATACGATTTCCCATTTGTTACAGATGACAATTATTTTCAGTGTTTGTTAAGGATATTTTTACTGCCATATAATAACTAATATTTAAAAAAATACTGAAGCTACTTATATTAATGGAACAGGATTCCTCTAAGTCAGATTTTATGATGATTATTTTTTTAGGATACAGACGAATTAGAAGTAATAATGGTCAAGGGGAGGGGAAGAACATTGATTGTTTATTCACTCATTTTCGATTTTTAGCAAAAAATCCATTTTATGGTTCCGCCATTTCAAATCTCGAAAAGGACATCACGTCTCACACAAATGTAAGTTCAAATAATCACTGTCGGTTGTAACCGTTTCTCTTTCAATTGGTTCCAATTAAGTAACTCTTACGCAGATTTTTTGCTTCTACAATATGAAAAAAAATAAAGCCTCGTCGGTGAACCATACAGTGATTACTTAATTGAATGAAACTTTATTCTTTTCTTGAAACTAAATTACTCAATCAACAGCCCTACTTTGTGTCATGTGGTTTAAAGAATAACGGTAAAAGGTCGAAGAAGCAATTATTATAGTGTATGTTCAGTAAGCGATGATTTAAATACGAGGAGTTCCATAGACTTCCTGCAGTAATCTAAGAATTTTGTCATTGTGCAATATAAATTTAAACTGAAAATCGCTCCTCTTGTGCAAAATCCGTGTATCACGAACTCATTAGACCTGAAAGAGATGGAAGGTAGTAAATTAAGTTAAGAATTGAATGAGAATTGAATGAATTAGGAACTAATGTAAAGTTTCTTCACTTTTGTCTGCTCAGTGTACCGTACATTGGCAGTATATAGGAATCATATTTGTATAATTTGTTTCATTTTGTGTCCCATATTCTGTAGTTTGACAACTGTCAAAGTGATGTTCCATCGGAGAGAAAAAGTGAGGATGGTAAAAGAATTGGTAAGGAATATATGTATTTCTCTATCAATATTAAAATAATTTTATGAAACAAACTAATTCATTAAATTTTTTATCTTCTTTTTACCATATGTGATCATAATCGAGTAAAAGGTCTTTGAAAGTTATTCACTCAATTATTGGCAAAACTGGGTATATATACAGAATTGTTTTTATTTCTCACATTTACCTTAAATGTATTTTTACACGTAAATAGAATAGGAAAAAAAAGGAAGAAAAAATGAATTTCAGAAAAAAGTAAATCTTTATATTTTGTTTTGCTCCTATCACCTTTCATTGAAGTTATGGTAAGTTACATTAACTATAAATATTGTAAATAAACTCTGATAAATTAACACTCAAGGAAATTTGAATATAACTTGATTCAAGTTTTATGACTTCAATCAAGTGTTGCCTATATAATATTTATAGTGCTCGTTTTGTTTAATGTATTTATTTATTTTTCTTTAGTGTTTAATGTTTCTGAATTCTTCTGTTTGCGTATTTATATTAAATATTAGAATTCATTATATGCCTGCATAATCTCCCATCAACATTTCCTGTTAATTTTCTTTAAAAAAAGAAGAGGGAAGAGAGAAATTATATTAAATTATGAATTATTCTGAAACATAATTTTTAATTTTTATTAGTTATCTGACAATTCAATGATAGTTGTACCTTTAATTCAATTATCATTCAATTATTATAATAATTTCATTATAATAGAAAAGGATTCAACAATATTTTTCGTCTAATGATTTCTTATAATTGCTACACACACGCGCACGTACGCACGCACGCACGCACACACACACACACACACACACAGACACACACACACACACACACACATATATATATATATATATATATATATATATATATATTATTGCAAAAGCACAGTGAAAGATTCATAGTAGCAAGTAGCAATATTATTGTATAATATTTAGGAATACATAACTTGTCAGAAGTTTCAATATTCCCTAGAAATAATCTTTCCAAAGAGTATTGTTAGTAAATTAAACCGAGTTCACCCCATAAGAGTGCAGTTTATGCCTCTCACAAAGTTGCTTCTTCAAAAAGAGGCATCATTTCAAGATTCATCAATTATTGTAGTTTTATTTAAAAAAAAATTTCAAGTTTGAAATATATGTGCAGGAAAACACACTACACAAAACTCATATTCAAAAATATAAAATATTAATGTATACTAAAATATTTATTACATAATATTTCGTATTAACGAATAATTAACATTAATAATACATTAACATATTTAAATGATAATTGAATATTGAATAATAATAGATGAATATTGTTACTAGAAGCATAAAAAAGGCAGTTTCTATATCTTACAGAAAAAAATAAATCTAACATTTTGTTAGGAAAAGATATTTAAAGCAATAAACTATTTCTATTCCACTTTTGACATCGAATATCTTATTAATGAAGTTAATGTTTAGAAAAACTCCCGACATTATACTTTCCTTCGAGGATAAACGTCTTTCTTCCATTTTAAACTTACTTAAATCATTCCTCAAAATACGCCACCTTTTGGAACTTTTGCTTAAATATTCAATGCAGTGTTTCACTGACGATAAATAAATTTCATACAATTCTTAAATATACTCATTGGGTACTTTTTCTTCTAAAATATAATGATTTTTCATTTGTTCTTACAGAATATAATTAAGTTTCCAAATGTAAATTTAGCTTAAATATTGATTTGTATTATATCTAGAATTTTTTTTTTTTTTTTTTTTAGTTTCAGGACAGAAGTATTCTTAAATATTTTTTATGATAATATTTTCAGAAAATTAAGAGTTTCATTAATTTCGATAAAAAGTGATCTACTAGATTTAAGGGAATTTCCAATTTGGAAAGGGGTGCTGTATTTTCAGAATTCAGAGTTTCTACCCTAAAAATGGTCATATTTTAATGTCAGCACTGCTTAATTTGGTGACTTAAAAGAGTATAAACATACTTTTTTTTCGTTATTATCTATAGATTTTTATCAGTTCGACTATAGAATAGAGGATAAATGACTTATGTAAAATAGAAGCAATTCACTTCTTAGATTTTCATAAGAAATAAAGAATTGAATGCATTTTGCTTGTCCTTTACAGTGGAAAAAATGTATTGATTCATCTGTTTTTAAGTATCAGTGCCTTTAAAATGATAGAATTTACATGAGATTACTGTTTTTAAATGCAATTACAGCTAGAAGTATGATTCAAAAATTCCATTGTTTCACCTTCTTTTTGGTCTCTAGAGTTATTAGACATTTTTTTTTTTTTTTAGACAACTGTATTTTTAATACAGATGATATAAATACATTTCAACAGCAGATTATTTTTACGATTTTCAAAGTATTTTAACGCTATTGAAATCTTTCATTAGTACACTTATAAATACTAATCAGTACCTGGGATTATATCCACTTGAATACTATCGATTGCAAATGTTTTTGGTTATTATTTCATTATACGTTTCTCTCTTCGTGATAAATAATTCCATATTCTTATAAGAAATGTAAATTTGTTACTTTCTATCTGGAGAGTATCTCAATTTCCTTAAAAATTTTCTTAAATTTTATTAGATTAGCAGCAATTGCCTAAAATGTTTTAATAATTGTTATTGAACGTTAACCACAAATAGTAAAAAGTTTTAGTTCATAGGGTAGGAATATCGGAAAAACTTCAATTTTGAATTAAACTTAAAGTAAAAAAAAATTATCCTTGAATAAGCATTAATTTACATCAGAAATTATGTATATATATATGCATGGGAAGTTTTGTCATTATCTTTTGAAAGTGAATTGTACATAGCATAAATAAAAAAAAAAAAATCAGTTCCTATTTTATATTTATACTGAATTAAAACTACTGTATTATAAAAGTAAAATTTATTACTTAAATTTATTTTTCAAATTTCTTAAATTTATTTAAATTTATGAATTAAATATTAAAATTATTAAATTTATTTCTTAAAATTATGTAACTGAATATAATTTCATTTTTTTAAAAAAATAAATTTACATGAAAGTACCACTTATTCATGGATGGCACTGAATTAAATTAAAACGTCATTTCAAGAAATGATGTATGAAATATGTGTATTTGTATTTATGTACGTAATAGCAAAAGGTTTTGTTTATCTCTTAGCATATTTAAATAAACTGAAGAACAAAAGTTTTTTATTATACTGCGGCTGAATGTTGACATATCAGAAAAAGTTTTTTTTCTTCTCTTGATTACATAACTTAAAGACAAAACAAAGTGTATTTCAGAATCCCATTTCACATGTTAAATTATCATAGATAAAATGTTCTAAAACCGGCATTTTTTGTTGTTATAATAAAACTAATAATAATTTTTTTCTTCTTATAATAATAAAATGCTATTTTATAAAATGCTGATTCTAAAACAGGCATTTTATTGAAAATAGTCTTCTTTAATTCAAAAAGATTAAGCAGTTCTCAAAAATTTACTCATTGAGCAAATATTTTGAAACTAGACCTCTTTCAAGAGGATTAGGAGAACTGTCATAAAAGTTTTGAGAAACGGTAAATTACGAGGATCGTTCAATAAGCCCTTAGAAAATCCTAGATATGGCACTCGTTGCATTGTAAATAGTTTATTTTTAGTAAGCATCCTGACTCACTAGACAGCTGTCTAAGTCTCAGTTATTTTCCTCGCATGGTTTCATTTTTACTGTCGACTGAAACAAGAAACTTGTGTTTATTTAGAAAAATGGAAAAATGTGAGTTTCGAGAGGTAATTAAACACTCATATTTAAAAGGCTAAACACCGAAATAGATCAAAGCTGAGTTGGACGAAGCTCATGGTACATCTGCTGCTGTGTTTGAAACTGTTTACTATTGGGTGAATGAGTTTAAACGTGGCCGTACATTCCCAAAAGTTGAACGTTATTTAGGACGTCCAGTGGAAGTGGTTACTCCCGGAATGATTGGCAAAAACTTCGATATGGTTTTGAATGATCAACGAATCAAAATGCGTAAAATAGTTGAGGCCACTGCATATCGCAAAGTAGAGTGTTTTCACTTTTGTACTAAAGATTTGGTATGTAAAAAAGATGGGTGCCGCGTTAGTTTTTAGTGGAAAATAAATGCAAACGTGCGGTGGACTCTAAGGTTATTTTGGAGCTTTTCCGCTGCAATCCTGACGTTTCTGCTTCAATGTATAACTGTGGGCGAAACGTGGATATGCTACTACACTTCAGAGATAAAGGAACAGCCAAAACAGTGGGTTTTTAAAGGTGAACGGGCTCCGCAGAAAGTAAAGACGGTAGAATCTGCAGGCAATGTGATGGTCATGGATTTTTGGGATGCACACGGATTATCTATACCAATTACTTGGGAAAAGGAAAAACAATACCTGGAGAGTATTATGCTTTGATAATAATAATTTGATTTTCTGTCTTTTTGCACCGGTTGAGCAAAGAAATGAAGAAATAGCATCCTTATTTGAAAAAGAAAACGATAATCTCCCATCAAAACAATGCACGAGGGCACATCTGTGCAGTTTCGATGACCAAAATCATGGAATTAAAGTTCGAATTATTACAACATCTACCATATTCACCGGATTTGCACCCCCTCACCCCCCAGTGATTTTTTAAAATTTCCGAACTTAATAAAACAACTCGGTGGACAACGGTTCACGTCGAACGAAGAGGTCATCACCCAAACAAATGCTATTTTGAGGAAATCATACTTTTTAGATGATTTTAAAAAGTCGGAGAAATACTTGGAAAAGTGTATAGAGGTAAAAGGAGATCATTTTGAAAAATGAAAATCTACCTAAAATATCTTTTAGGTAATGGTTCTCTATCTTTTTGTAAGGTTTTATTGAAAACCTCGTACAAAGTTGTAGAGTGTTACAAAATTTGTAAAGAGCACCCATTCTTTCACATAAAAGCATTAAAATATTTGTTCACGCATTCAAATGACATTAACACAAACATAAAATTTAGAACTTTATGCATCATTTACTAATCCTGATTCTTCTCATGCGAGTAGTATTCTTTATTTGTAAGCATTGATACTCCTATGAGATAAAGCAAACAGAAATCAATGATCAAGCTTTAGAAAACCGTTCTATAGATAATTGTTAGTATATAATTATATTATAGTTAATTGTTATTATTATATTGTTAGTATTATAGTTAATTGTTATTATTATATTGTTAATATTATAGTTAATTGTTAGTCATTTGCAATTAAAATATGATACTTTGAAAACTACTTTCTGTTTTTCGGCATTATGCAATTATGCATATTTACAATTTTATTAATTTTTTAATCCTATTCTTAACTAAATTTTTTTCAGTACCTCTAACAGAAGCTTTATGTAACACAATCACAATTTTTTTTGTTTATTTTAATTTATAGTGTAATAATTTTGGAGTTTTTTTTTTTTTTTTTCTTTTTATACAAGAGATTAAATATATATTAGGGTTTTTTTTTCCTTTGGAAAAAATGTATTCTCCTGAATTTTTCAAATTATTTATGTAAAATTTAAATTTAGATTCGAATATTCATATAATTAAAATTTTTAAAGTCAGTTCAATTTTGAGGAGTTTTGTGACAATAAGCAGATATTATCACAATACATATATGTTGTTAGAAACAGAACTTATTTATTATGAACAGTAATTAATCTTATCTGTCTTTGAAAAAAGAAAATTATCGAAAGAAAAAAATGTAACTCTTTGTTAACATTGATGGTAAATATTCATTTGATAATGAAACTTCCGTGTCAGCTAACCAAGGCCATTTCGGATAACATACCCAAGATAAAATACTCCAATTTATGACTACGTTCATTTAACAAATAAACTTTTATGACTAACTATTTGTGTATCTTATCGGTTGCAAAAGCCATATTTCTTTCTTTCATAAACTGAAAACTCCAAGCCTTAGAAGAGGTCAATGATTCCAAAAATTAACATATCAAAAATATACTTCAAATAATTTTTTTTGACTAATTTATGAAAACAAAGGCTGAAAATTTGATTTTTTATTACTTAAACGGAATATATTTATTAAATAACGTTCAAAGTGATCAAGCCTATTTCTTACGTGATTCAAATAAGATTTTACGTTCCCTAGCATTAAATGCCTTAAGAGACCAACGTCTTCGAAAATGCAGTTTGTATTGCTTAGTTTAATTTGTTATAATGCTTATTATACTTCAAAGTATTAATAAGTTTTTAAAATTTTAGTGCATTTTTTTAATTTAATATTTTTTACGAATAATAACTTAAAATAAGTTAAATCAGCGACTGATAATTCGAATATATTCCATAGTAAATTATTCAGAAAAAATATTTTTGTAGAATAAACCTTTACAGTAGTAAATTTTATTGAGAGATTTCTTGTCTGATTTTTAAACTGAAAGTTTTTTCTCTTTTTTTTAACATTACAAAATGTTCTCATCTTTGCTCGTATGAGTGCATATGCATAAATAATACATAAAATTGGTTGGTTTTATGACATTTATGCTATCATTATAAAGAAATATTACATTTAAGCTCCTTGAAATGATGAACTGGTAAAAAGTTTTTATTTAAATATAATTTCTGAAGTTTTATTAAAAAAAGTATTTTGTAACCTAGTAATTAATTTTATGAATTGAAATAATAAGTAAATATATGAAATAAAGTGATAAGTAAAAACAAGCAATAAGATATTAGATTTTACTTTTTGATATAATATTCTGGAAGAACATAATGGTAGTAGAAAGCTTAAGTAGAAGTGGAATTTTTTTTGTACACATTAGAATATTTTATAAATATCTAGTAAAAATACGTGAAACATTGTCTAATGTTAATATTTCTTAAGAAATAATTTATGTCTAAATTTCTTGCTCATTTATTGCCCAAATACATATTTTTTAGAATTTAAACTCATTTCTGTGTGTTTCTTGTTTATAGATAATCGTTGGGTGCCTTTTGCTAGCTCAAGAAATACGTGGATTTCGCAGTGACTCTGATGATATTTCTTTTCCATTGAACGACGAAAACAGAAACTATCGATTTTCAAAGTATGAAAATGAAAATGATAAAACTGATGAAAAAAAGCAAAACAGTGAGGAAATTTCAAACTATGATTTTTATAAACCTTTAAATTCGAAAACAGAGGAGCGAAAGTTTTCTATAGAGGATGACCATGTGTTATCCGAAGAACAAGAAGGAAAGAAAGAAGATGAATACCCCTATTTAAAATACAAAAATCAGCGAAAAAAATGGCTGAATAGCCATGATGATGATACTGAGGTGACTCATTCTAGTTTTGAAGATGATGAATTCACTGAAGAACCCAAATATGGTTTCCGACCAGAAGCGCATCAAACTACAAAGCCAAAAACTTATGAACATGAGGATTCTTGGCATGGTCATAAACAAAAACATGCTAAGGATTCAATGTATAAAAAACATTCACATGATAGTTGGAAAAATTCGAATCCAAAAGCTACCCTCAAACAAAATTACGATGATACAGATTATGAAAATGGGAGACAAAAAAGTATCAATGAAAAATATTTAGGTTACAAAAGTCAAGACACATATCATTCTGATAATAAGCATTTAAATACTAAGGCATGGAACTCACCAAATAACGATCCGCATTTAAAAGAAAATAACAAGAATCCCGAATATAAAACTGAAGGATTGCCTAGATATGCTAACCAACATGATGGCATTACAAACAAAGAATGGCATGTATCTCAAAATGAACAAAGACATCCTAACTATGAACATCACAATAAGAATAGAGGCAAACAAGAGCATTTAATTAATGATCATTATTACGGCAAGACTGAATCATTAAATGAAGAAGGAAAAGGATACGGTAGCGATTATTTGCATTCACCTGAAGGATGGGTGGATGGAGAAGAAAAGAGTCATAGCAGTGCAGAACCTAAACACAGTAGCTTTGGAAAAGAGAACAATTCGGGAAAAAGCAATATACTGAAATCGGATCTTTTTAAAATGGATCCATTCTCGGTATCAAAATTCAATCACGGAGGTCACAGCTACGGGTGGATGTATAAGCCGAATGAAGATATGTATCACAAATTGAAAACGGATCTGAATTTGAGGATACGCTTTCTGAAAGAGCATGAAAAAAAATTAACGGAGCTTCAAAAGAAACACATGGAATCCTTCAAAAAGTTCATGGGCAATGCATTTCAAGGTAAAAAGCACGAATATCCTAAATACAGAATGCCTTTAGTCGATGGAATCTATAATAAACCTGTTTACCCAGCAGGTCCAAAATCACATTACAACAGTGAATCGCCAAATTATGATTCGCTTCCCCATTCATCTCAGCCTGAAACGCATCAATACAGTGCTCGATAAAAATTGCCTGTTACGATTCAAAAACTCGATGGAGACGAACAGTTATTATTAAATCTCCATATTCCTCATTTATAATATTCAGATGCTTCAAAGAGAAACATAAACAAGCCACTTTTTTGCAGAAAAAGAAGTAAAAATTACACAGAAAACAAGATAATATTTTTCTACATGGCATGAAGGTTTTTTTCCACCTCCTTTATCGACTCTACACTTGGTGTATTAACTGAGAGTAAACCTAGCTGTTTTAAGATAGTAAATCGTGCTTTTTCATATTTATCTAATGATACTTTTAAAACTTAAATAACAAATAATATTACAAGTGTATGGTATATAATCAAAATGCTTGTGCTAACACACATGCCCGCGATTATTTAATATTTCTTTATTAATGTCTCTATTTATATTTAATGTATGGTTTATTAATGTACATTTATGTTTTGAATACTATTACATAACCCAAACATCTTTTACAAGAGAAGAATATTTATTTTAGGCTTAAGAAATGTTTGCTATTTTTTCTATTCAACGAAAAACAAGTCCTAACATTTTCTATTTTGTAATATAAACTATTTTCTTTCAGCTTACTCACTGGTTCGAAAGCCTCAAATTTCATTAACTGTACAGTTAACAGGAAATCACAATAAGAGCGAGCTTAAAACGCACATACAGTTCATTAGCTTAGTCCAAGAAGAGACGTTTCCGTAGATACTTACTCTCTGATTTATCTTGATTAATAAATCATTATTCAATTAAATAAGTACACCTTCATACTATAATTATAAGTTCAAATGCGTCATTTTCTAAAGTCTCCAATTCATAGTTTCTGTGTGGAGTATTTATTGTTTTTTTTTTTATTTCATTTTCTTTAATACGACTCGTGTTAGAAATGTATGAATGACAAGGAGACAACTCAATTACGGGTTTTGACCTTTGGGAAAAGAAGCTATGTCTGCCGAACATCCAGGGTAACTCCCCGGAAATTGAATACACGTATGAAGCCTGTTATTTTTGTTTTTGCAAAGAATACAACACGTAAAAAAGCAATAATAACGAATTTTTTATTTCGTTAATTACAATAAGGTATTAGTAAAAGGAGAAGTAAAATTTATATAAAATTATTCAGTGTCTTTTAATTAGATCTAACTGTGCCAATGATAAATGTTTCATTTGAATATGAGTATTTTTCAAAATTTTCACCATCATTTTAAAATAGCATATTTTTTGTGTAAGGGAAAGCAAATTTTTATAACAAAAAATACATTTTAGTCAATAAAATATCTGAAGTGCATTTATTATATGTAATAATTATTAAAAAAACTTCTAATACATCAAATAATGCTTAAAATTTATTACAACTATAAACAATGTTAAACTATGAAGATTCATTTTTATATTCTTTCATTTCATCAAAAGTGTTATCTTTGCTCAAATTTGAACAACAGTTTCGAAGTACTGCAATGGCTTAAAATTAAAATCTAAATTATATGATAAAAATAAATTTAATTTAAAGCCTTCGCAATTCGACATTCCTACAAAAACTATTGCTAAATAAAGAAAAAAAATTCCATAGTGAACACAATGAAATTTTGAAACAGTTTTTCATTTTAATAGCCAATAATAAAGTCGCTTTCAGTGCAAATATAAAGGATTTGTAAGAATATTAAATTTTAATATCAGTGTGCTAGGAAATTTACCAAAGTTCAGTAAAGCCTCGTTAAGTCGGTTTAATTAGGACCAAAGCCGGACTGTGGTATCAAAAATCGGGATTTACCGGAGAACGGGAAAAAACGAAAAAAGTAAACCGTACTTTCAGATAATAATTATTATATTGAACAAACAAGTATGGATCATATTTACAAAAGATAAAGACGTCTTCTTTATGAATAATAGAAGTGCGTTTATTTTATTGTATTTTCCATGAAGATAATAAAGCACCTGCTCCATTTTTGTCCACGGTGATAAGAGGTGTAACTAATATTTTGTTGAATTTGCACCGAATTATTTGTAAAGTATCTCTCCCATTTTCTTTTCATACATTCATACCGCTGTTAGAAGATTACTGCTAAGAAAATATTTTTTTCAAAATGCAGAGATAAAACAAATAAATATTCTGATGGCTTCACAAATTAAAAAAAAAAATTCCTCTTGCAGACCTTTACAGATTATCCGGAGTTCAAGGTTAAAAGCGTCCGACTTAACGAGGATTTACTGCAATTCAAAAAACTACATCAACAGCTTTTAGAATAATTTTATTCATTGCTTTCATTTACTCAAAGGTTCAGAACCCATAATTCATAATGCAATACTTTGCTTTTTATTGAATAATTGTTCGCAGATTTTTTTTTTTTTAATTAAAACGGGGAAATAAAAAATGAATTGCCTATAAGCGTCGTCAGCAATCATAATATATCTTGTAACATCGTAGTATTTAACATAA
>BMAW01068237.1:1242030-1263984 GCA_019974015.1 Nephila pilipes
ATAAATGAATGTGATATATTGGTAATAAGCTCTATAATTATTTGTATAGCTTTTAATACAATGATTTATAATAAAGTTATCATTCACATATATCTCGGATTTCATTATTTTATATACTTAATGAATTAAAATTAAACACACTCACTGGTTATTTTTCAAAAAATACTTTAAAAAACAGTTTAGTTTTTTGAGAAAACATTTGTATAATAATATATTAGTATTATAAACGATGGAAAGAATTAGAAATAAAACAAGAAAAATGAAAAACGAAGAAAAGAGAAGAAAAAAAGGGGGGGGGGCAATATCACTAATATCTAACAATCAGAAGGTGAAACTAAAATTTGATTTCTGCTTCCAGTATTGATTGAAAATGCTGAAACTTAAAATCTGCTAATTTTTACCAAATATGCAGAATAAACAAATTTGCACAAAATAACTGTCTGAATCTTTACTTCATAAAAAAGTTGTCTGACATTTTACAAGAAAAAACTGTAGAAAACTGAAGATTAGAAAAAAAGTAAAAATAAATAAATTGTACTTTCAAATTGTAATGTGTGCAAATTTGTAATCTGTACTTTCATTCTAAACTTCTGCTCATTATGTAAAATATTTACACTTTTTAAATAGTGTAATTATGAACACAAAATCTGTCTGTCAGAAAACTGGTGAAAATTCAACAGATGATAGTTTCTTTTGAAGTTATTGCATGAAAAACATTTTAGTAATTGGGTATGGAACAATATTTAAATTACTTTCAGTCTGTTCCCATAAATAGTTAAATAGTTTCTGTTCCCCAAGGCCATTAATTTCTTTCTTTCTATATATATATATATATATACTGAAAATTTGTGAAAGAATAATTTAAAACATTTAAAAAGACAAAAATTCAGAAAGAAATGTAAAAATGAAAGAAAAAATAAATGAAAATATGGAACCCAGCAAGTCAAAAAGCAATTTCGGGCTGAGGACCGAATAAGCGGGGTTAAACTAGTATATATATATATATATATATATATATACATTTTTTTTATAAATAAAAGCATATTCCAATGTCACTTAAAGCGTCAAATGCATTACACTTTAGCATTTTTCTCGATCATAAAAAACCTGATTTTATTTCATTCCCTCAAACTAATGTTCGATTTAATTCTGATTCAAATAACGCAAGCGGAAAACGGAAATTCTGGAAGCTAAGCGTATCCACTTTCGTCTGTCTAACTATAGGAAGGAAACATTCCTAAACACATCACTGTAAAGTCAAAAGAAAGAAAGAAAATTCACTGCGAGAAAGAGAGTTCATGGAATATATTTTTGTTCAGAAAGCTTACAGATTGACGCAAAACGAAATTTTGGAAATCAAACGAGAGAAAAAAAAAACGAATTGGTTTTCAGCATTTTTATTTTAAAACCAAACTTCATATTAGAAAGTAACATGAAAATTTAAAGTAATTGTTTGGCTAAATTTTTTATTATTTTTGAATGTATTTTATATTATTAAAAATGTATTTAAATTAAGAGAATCATGTACATATGACAATTATATCAATAACATTTTTAAAGATTTTTAGATAAAACATTTTTGGCAACTTTTAATTTTTTTACATCTCATTCAATCTTGTGTAAGTATTTACTATTAATACATCAAACATAAATGGTTTTCCTCTTCTTTGCTCTTTTTTCCAATTTCTTTTAAATCAAGAGTTTTATACGTGGTGAAATTTGTAATACAATAACATTTCTAAATTATAAAAGTAGCTGTCAACAAGATTGATTATTAAAATTATTATTAGTTTGCATTAGAATCAGCAATAGAAGAAATTTAGGAACAATAGGATGTCAATTAACAATATAAGAGTATAATGGAAACAAAAAAAAAAAAGTCGGAAATACTTATTGCATCATTTAGTTCATTAAACTGAAAAGTTGAAAACAATTTATTGCTGCTTTGTGTTTGTGATGGGGCAGTCATTATATTATCACATACAAGTATTTGTTTACTAAATGCTTTATAGGTAACCAATTAGTTAGCCTAGAGAGAACTTAACTACTGGCTTGCATGTTAAAGTTGAATATAACTAAATATTTTAGTCTCGAAAATTATAAGGAGAACATAGGCAAATTTCTTACGACTAATTTTAGGAACCATATATATATATATATGATAAAGCAATTAAATTATTAATAAAAACTCATAAAAAATAAGAAAACAATTAAAATCCAAAAAAAAAAAAAAAAAAAAAAAAAATAAAAAAAAAATCTTAAAAAAAAAAAAAAAAAAAAAAACTTTTATACAACTATGTTAAATCAATTAAAAAAAACTGAAATAAAATTTGAAAAAAAAAAAAAATGAATCATTTGATTACCCAACAAAACAAAACATGCTCATTCAAACTGGGGTTCAACATGTTTTATGGTACCAACCCTCCCCCAGTGTATCTTGTTGGGCAATAATTGGATCACTCCAAAATGCGAATTATAATAAGTTGATGAAAAGAAACAAGAAAATGAAAGGCAAGATACCTCAATTACAAAGAAGTTTTTTAAACCAAAATTTTTGCAAATAAAAACTTTTCAACCAAAAACTTTCCAATTAAAAACTGTTCAATTAAAAACTAACCAATTAAAAACTTTTTTTGCTTAGTTAAAAGTTTAAAAATTTTAAAATTCAAAAAACCTTTAATTAAAAAAAAATTTAGTTAAAAATTTAAAAACTTTTAAAACAAAAACAAAAACATACCAAAATTTAAGTTTTTCTAAAAAGAATTAAATCCAATCACAACAGATGCAAAAACCAAATTTTAAGATCTTGTGACGTATGCGAACAAGATTTACGTTGCAAAAGGTATAAGGAACCTTTTAAGTGAAGATCTCCAATATTATGCACTGTTGCAAGGTATGACGTGAACATCAAAAATACTTAGTTAATTTGAGTATGAAAAAGATTCAAAATAGGGAATATTTAATAAACATCTCATAATGAATGCAATCAAGAATATAATTAATATCCAATGGAACACAAACTAGAATTTTAATTGTTAAAAAACATTTTGAATTCATAAATAAAATATGTGTCTGTAAACGTACACTATGTAAAAAATTTTCAAGAGATCTTTACAGCTAGACCACTAACTAGCTGTCTTTGTAATCCTAATGTTGTGTGGTGGTTTTGTTTTTCAATTGAAAGATCTTAAAATTTCATGGAAGTCCTGAAAGAAAATAGCCCTTATGTTTAAGACTACGATTTCTAAAATGCCACAATTCTAAAAGATATCAGAACAACTCTCACTCCTCAAGATGTGAATATCAAAAATTTATATAAATCAATTTATATAATAAAGATTATAGTGAGAAAATTATCACAATATAAAAACCTTTACAGATGTCAAATTTAATTTACATAATCATATTTCAATATCTTCCACATTCCCCTTATATATGGAACAATCAGTTATTTAGAAAGTCATCAATGGGCTTTAAATTTAATTACATGATAAAAGCCTTTAGATATTTAGGGGTTTCACCATACAGAGATACTTTAAGAAACCACAGAAAGAAGGAAAAGAATTTATTTAATAATACGAGGTGTTATCGTAAAGTTTTAATTGTTACAAAGAAAGAACCGAAATATCTGGATAAAATCCATTTTGTACATTAATTTTTATTGATGTACATAATGTTGTAAGTTACAGCTATTAATACTGATTTGTTTGGTTTCAGGAAGCCATAGATTTAAATAACCCACAGCATGGATACCGTAATCTACTGAGTTCTGCAATGACCGCCTTCGATAGGTAAAGAAAAGCTGTTGGAAATGTTTACCTCTGGATGGTGACTATGTAGAAGTGTATTAAGAATAATAAATAAAAAATAAGTTTCTATCTCGATTATTTTTAGTAATAATTAAAACTTTACGGTATACAAGAGTAATAATTAAAACTTTGCTATACTGAGGGTTATTTCAATCTACGGCTTTCTGAAATGAAGCAAATCAGCATTAATATCTATAATTTACAACATTACGTATATAAAGATCAATTAATATACAGAATACATTTTATCCAGATATCTCGGTTACTTCTTTGTAATAATTAAAGCTTTTCGATATCCTTTTTGTATGTAAATAACGTAAGACTATTAATTTTTGAAGAGCAAAAAATGGAAACTTTTGTTCTATAACTTCATTTTAGCATTTGCATTTATTTCGATCAAGGAATATGGAATGCTAATAAACAATCACCACAATTTCCCAAAGGGTCTTTCGTTTTCATTCTTTAAGGAATTTTTTCTTAAAGTGTGGCAACAACTTATTTGTGTGGCATGCATTTAATTCCTAATCATTTCCATGCAACAACATTGGTTATTTCATATGAGGATTTATTTCGCTATAATTAAAGCATTTTTGAGAATTCTTTATAAAAGAGTAAAATTGAAAGTAATTTTCTAAGACTTTCGTGATACTAACAGCAGTAAATTTTTTTCCCGATCTCTCAAAATATTTGCATTAAATAATTTGGAAATGTTGTACGAAGATTAACAAATATTATTTCTTAGTTTTTTTCTTTTGCGATATATATATATATATATATATATATATATATATCGTTTTGTGTGTGTGTGTGTGCGTTTTGAATTTCTGTGTATTTTAAATACTGTGTCATTTACTTTTTTCTGGCTTGAGTTTAATCTGATTTGCATTTTCATAAATTACACGTAACACATTGAAATAATATAATTACTATTTTGAATTATTCGATTGATATAAATTCATCAATTTTTCTATCATATTTAATTAAAAAGAAGCTCTTTAAGAATATGCATAAAATTCATATTCGTGATATACGTATACAGGCTTTCATTAATATATCTTTAAAGTGTAAAATATAATACATAAATAATTTAAGAATATTAACAAGTTACATAGTTTAATTAATTTAATTCAACATGTAACGCACATAATTAAATTTACGTAATTAAAATGCCCTCTCAAGCTTCTTTTTTATAATATTGATTAAAAAGAAGAACAAATGATATTGTTTGGTTATCTAATTGTGCTTGCAAGTTAATGAGAAAGTCCTGATTTTAAGTTTATTCTTGGAAGCATTAAGATAAATTGAATGTCGTGACTTTTCAATTGCGTTTAACAATAAGGTACAAATCCTTACTTAATTAAATGCTTCATAGTAATGAATAGTTATAAACGATTTACAGACAAGACAATTGTGTTAATCAATTGTATTTATAGCTACATGACGTGCTGTAGTCCTCTTTATTCTGTGATTTAACAAGTTGACTTTAATTATGATTATGAGCCTGACGTTAAATACTTAAAAAAGAAAATTTGAAAAGAGGCTGTCTAGAATTAGTTTAATGAAAATGAATGGCTTCAAATCATTTTCATCTGATATTTCGTACGGCGGGATATTATAAAGATTTAAGCATTACTAACAAATAACCAAGATAATCTGGATAAAAGATTTTTTTTTTTCATATTAATTTATCCTGAAGTACATAAGGTTGTAAATTACAGCTATAAATGTTAATTTGCGTGATTGTAGAAAGCCGTAAATTGAAGAAACCCGCAGTATCGTAAAGTTTTAATTATTACTAAAAATAATCGAGATAGAAGCTTAATTTTTATTTGCTATTCTTAAGATTCCCCTACTTAGTCATCATCCAGAGTTATACATTTCTCCCTACGTTTCTCGACCATTCGAGGGCCATCATTGTAGAACTCCTCTATCTTCTCTATACCACGGGTTACTTCAATATACGGCTTCTTGAAATCAAGTAAATCAACATAAATAACATCACTGTAACTGTATCAATAAGAAAATCACAGTAATTTATAACATCATGTACATGAGGCTCAATTAAAATGCAGAATAAATTTTATCCAGATACCTCGATTATTTCTTAGTAATAAGTAAAACTTTAAGATATCCCCTATGTAAATGTTTTTCAGCTATTTGGGCATATGTTTTATTTTTTAAAAAGCATAAAGAACTAATCTAATAATAAAATTCTTTATGAATAGAGAAACTGTTTGCTATTGTTCTAGTAATTTTATTCACAGCCATTTTTCAAATAAGTTTAAATTTAATTTATTCTCTTATAAATTCAGATATATAAGTTTATTGATACTATTTTTAAGATCTCATGTTTCCCCAGAAAAAAGAAAGAAAGAATTAAGAAGGAAAAGAAAAAATCAGAGTCTGGAGGTTTTTGCTTGAAATAGCATGTATCATTATCGAAGACCTCATAATTCAAATTCAACAGAAATCAATCCAGTATATTTTTCCTGGGGGAAAAAAAAAAGAAATTCAAGATTATAGGAATATTACCTATGTAGACACACTTTCTTTCTTTGTGAGGCACGTTTTACTAAGATAGGGGAAAGGGTGGGAAAGAAAAGAATGTCACATTTATCAAATAATTAATCATAATTCTAATAAAAACTTGATGACCTTGCTTCATTTTATAACGAGTCTCTGTATACATAGTAAGAAGTTTAATAATAAGCCGCCCTCCATGCATTCCAAACAAACTGTGCTACGAGACTTCAAAAAGGGTATAAGTGAACTTTTACTCACGATTGAACTTGCTTAGGTATTATTAATAAAGGGATTGAATGGATATAAATAAAATAAAAAAAATAGAAGAACAGTACGAATGAATTAGGAATTACAAACGAAATATTCTGATTGAATTTGAATTTGCTGAAAGAATACTCACCTCATTTAAATTTTAGTTACACAATATAAAAATGTATTGAAAGTACTAATTTAAATCGTAAAAAATTATGAAACAATTATCATTCAATATTTTCGAAGAAATTAATAATTATTCTTTATTTATTGTTAACGAATATATGAATTTAGTGTGTAAGAATTAAATGTATCGTATGTTATTTAATTTTAAGGTATGCAGATAGCTTCATCCCACAGCTCATTTACTTTAGAATTTTCTAAAGTACTACCTTGACATCGTTTCTGTAAATAACATAAAGAAGTATTATTAATTAAAAACTGCACGAAGTAAGTTATTCATAATAGGATATTTTTGGCTAAAATATTCAAGTTATGTGAAGTGTAAATTCAGCTGTTTATTTTTATCAAGAAAGATTGAAAATGATTTAAGATGTCAAAAAATTTAGAAGATTTGAAACAACATATGATAACATTGTTTCCCTTTTTCATGTTTTCCTTAAACGAAGAATTCTCGCATTTACACATGCCCCTTCCTTGTACGGCTAATTAGGTCGTGTCACTGTCATTTATTCTACACTACAATTATCTGGAATTTTACTTTCTTTGGAAAAAAAAAAAGTTATTTGGGTGAGTAATGTCATAAAAAGAGTAGAGGACAACATTTCTGTTTCTCAATGAAATAATTCTCTGATCCAGTGTTTAAAATTGTTTGAGTTTACTGAGATTAAATCAATTCTTTTCATTTTGATCAATGAATTCATCATATTTATAATCTCGGGAAAATTATTTATTGTTTGATCGCGTATTATGGTAAATCAAAAATAATCCATTTTGAATATTTATTCACAAATAATTATAATTATATCACATTCTAACGAAATTTTGAATGCTATTGTATAGGTTTTTAATAATGTATACATTTTCAATTTTATACTGCATTTTTTCCTACTGTATATGCCACACTATTATTATTTAGAGTCGTACTTTTACTTTTGAGCGTACAGAAATGCTATGAAGTTTGACTTAAATACCTAATCACTAGCTCTTGAGTACGAAAGTCAAATATTTATGAGATAGACAAAAAATAAAAATTTCTTTTTTATTCAATTAATCTATTTACAAAGCTCTTAATTTCTGAGATATGACATAATTAAACTTAGATTAGAGGTAGCAAAAAATGATAAACATCAGAAACAAAAAGAAAATGCGAGTTACTACTAACAAAATTCGCTGGAGAGCAAATAAATAAAAAAATCCAGATCTGATATAATCCAAGCTTAATCATTCTTCAGCCATTGTAAGATGAAGTATTTTTATGTGTCCTGTTAACGCTGCAAATCTTATTGCTAAACTATTCTTTATCCTTCCTGATGATTGCATCTGAAAGCAGCATTGCACACTACTAATCACCCAAATTACACCATGAAGGAAGCATCCAAATCGCGTTCAATTTTCACAGGGAATTACTATGATGGTATATGCAAACGATTAGCATTTCAGCGCAGACGTTCATCATTGGCTCCTATAATACCACGAAAAAGTGCTATACAAGGAGTGAACAGAACGCTGTTTTGAAGCACTGGAATTACTTTTTCGGGAGATTATTTTGTGTGAAAATCTCCACTACGCTTCGAAGAAGAGTACAAACGTCACGTGAGTCAGTTTTTGAGTTCGATCGAAGATTAATTATTGTGTAAAGAGATTATCTATCTGAGAAATCGGTGATAGTGTCGGACATAATCTAGTAAAAGTAATATGAAACTGTAACTGATGGGTGCAGGAAAGAATGACAGGCCGACTCTAAGATGGCACCCGCCTCGTCTCTCCACTACGTGTGACGACAGGAATGCTGTGCCCTTAGAGGTGATGCAATGTTCTGCTACATTAGGAAACAACTCACAATATATACGGTCTGTTGCCCAACGTTTGATGACTGCACGTACCATTCGACGTCATCTGTAGCACAGAGGAATGCTCACAGCAATTTGTGCCTGCGATGGTGCATTCAAAGGCTCACATTGACAACAAATTGGTCGACATTTTCTTTACAGATGAATCACGCTTCTACTTGTAACCCCATAATTGTCGGATTGGATTCTGGAGACACATTGAAGAGAGTGTTACTTATCTGTTTCCTTTTTTATGCATCGTCATACTGGTCCTGCGCCTGGTATTATGGTTTGGTCAGTATAGAATTCCGCTACCGCACCTTACTAGTATACATTGCCGGTACAATGACTAGCCAGGGCTATATTTCTGAGGTTTTCGAGTTTGTTGTCCTCCTTTAACTTCAGAACTTGCCTGCGGTCGCATTCTAACAGAACAATGGGTGACAACACGTGACACACAATGTTCAAGTCTACTTCGTCACCAGATTGTAGTGCTGTCTTGGCCTGTCTGTTTTTGCAATCAATTGCCGATTGAACACGTCTGGTCGATGATTGAAGAACGACTGGCCCAGCACACTACATCTCTACACTATATGCTGCTAAACCCGATCAACTTTGGCACCTTTTGGGAGCAGCATGGACTGTCATTGCCCAACAAGGCATTCAAAGCATCTTCCATTCAACGCCGAGGCGTATAGTAGCGTTTACTGCCAGCAATGGCAGCAACACTTTATACTGATTTCATCGTCTTCCTCACCTCTCAAAAGACTGTATTTTTAATCAATTCATCTTTGTACAGAGTGTTATCTCTTTAATAAATTCGGCTTTGATATATCTTTTCTTTGCTGTTGCATTTTTTTTTTGGCAAGCAGTGTATGTAAAAAATAGAAGATTCAGTTAATTTCAGTTCTTCGCATATATTGCATAAACAATTTCGGGAAATGAATGTGATTTCTCTGAAAGAAGTAGAATCGAAAGAAAAGAATTAAATCGTACAAAAGGAAATATCAAAAATAAAAATGAGTTCATGGAACTAAAAAGTGAAAGACAAATATTTGTCCCTTGACAGAAAGAATATCAAACTCTTTATTTAAAGTGGCTTAATATAACAAAGATTAGATAAGTTCTTTGAATTCTAAGTTATTTTTTATTGTATTTATACATTGTGCTTAATCAAATAATATGTTATTTTGTTACTTACTATGGTTTATAATCTCTGAGCATATACTTTGTTGAATTTCTATTGAATTGTTCAGATTCGAACAGAGATCTACAAGAAATTAAATTAAGAATTTTATCATTCCTTTATTTATCAGATATATGTACAATTCTCAGCTTGAGAGGAATAACAAAATAATATTTGAAATGAACTGAGTACATTAATTATAAATATGAGAATTCAGGTGAAATTGCTACTGTGATAAAAATGTCAATCTATATACAGACTCAATTTATCACTATCAATGTCAGTGCCTATAATTCAGAATTGCAAAGCTTCGTAATCGTGGCATGAACTCAAATAATCTCTACAGTAGTTTATCCCTCTCATCTACGGCATCTACGAACCACTTGATAGCTTATTTACTTATAAAGGAATAAAACAGAAGATGCATTTATTAATTCCTGCCCACTTACTTGAACCTCGGATAATGAACACGATCTCGTTGAAATAAGAAGAAACAATAGACCGTAATAAAATCATACTAAATGATACAATGAAAACGAGAACGTAGCTCATTTTGTTAAAGCAAAGAAATTCATGGGGATTGTACATTAATTATACGTACGAGTAGGTATCGAAAAGTTTAAACTATTACTAAGAAATAACCGATATATCTGAATAATATTTATTCTACAGATAAATTTATCCTTATATACATAATGTTGTAAATTACAGCTGTTAACGTTGATTTGTCTAGTTTCAGGAAGCCGTAGATTGAAGTGACTCAAAGCATCGTAACATTTTAATTATTACATTAGGGTATAGTAAAGTTGTACTTATTACAAAATAATCGAAATCGAAACTTAATTTTTACTTATTTTCGCAAGACTTCTTTACAATGTCACCATACAAAATTATACATTACTCCCAACGTTTCTTGACCTTTTGAAGGCCGTATTGCAGAACTCAGCAGGAGCAGCTTCTGTATACTGTGGGTTACTTCAGTCTATGGCTTCTAGAAACCGAACAAATCACCATTAGTAACTTTAATTTACAAGATTATGTACATAATGAATCAGTTGACACGCAGAATAAATTTTATCTAGACATTTTGGTTATTTCTTAGTAATAATTTAAAATTTATGTTACCTGTCATATATCAGAATTTGAACAATCTCCGAATACCGAACGCCTTCCTGGCAGTTGAAATAAACGCTTCCAAAACGTCAATACTTAAAGTCAAAGACATGAAACACATTCACTTCCTACCTAAAAAAAGAAAACAGGAGTAAAAAGAAAAATTCCTGATTATAATAGTTTTCGACCGAATACTCAGCGAACTTTGCAAGAAATGACAAAACAGCCGGTTCATAATTCACAATGACTCCCATGCGTATCTCCACGGGGGAACACATTTCTAGGAAAGTTGCATGACCCCTAAGTTCTGATGGCAGCATCGAAGGGCTTGGTATGCAACAAGAAACTATCTACCTCATTACGCACTTTTTGCCATTGATGCTTTATACTCTCTCTCTCTAACCGACTAGTCTTTCTAACTTCCTTTCTCCTAAGCTTTCTTCTACTCATTAAAAGATATTACAAAGAAGAGTTCAAGTCACAGTAAATTAGGATCGTCTGTTCATTGCCCTTGTAACCTGAGCTAACAAGCAAAGGAAAGAGAGAGCCAGAGAGATATATAAAAGCTATGGTTAACAGCTGCAATAATTGTTGATGACAAGATAGATACGAAATAAATTTAAGAATAGGTATTCATTATCTAGAATTAATTAGCTCTTTAATCTGTAAAGAATCAAATTTCTCTATTCACAAATTAAAGAGTAGTTAATTCTTAAGTAAGTATATTAGAAAAATAATAATAATAATAAAAAATCTTTTTTTTAAAAAAATCAAGTTTTTATTTAAAGATGAGCTAAAATATATACAAATAATTTTTAAATATAAAATAATATGTAAGTAGTAAAATCTTAAGGCGCTTAACCTAGATACCTAGATAATTATCCTAGGTTATTATCGATAAGTTAAGTACCTCCCCCACATAGATACTTATATATATATATATATATATATATATATATATATATATATATATATATATATATATATATATATATATATATATATATATATATATATATATATATATATGATGAAAAGAAGTGTTAAGGCCTCAAGCTTTTATAAATAATATATTATTCTACATTTAAAAAAGATTATTTTTATACTTTTTAATCCATATTTAAATTAAAGCTTGATTTAAAATTGTTTTTTTCTTGCATTTATTTAATTCTTTTTAGTTTGAAAATATAAGACTAAAAGGTAATTACACGTGTGCAAAATCTTAACTCCATTGGACGTTGTTAAGTTCAAAACCGAGGCCCCAGCCTCCTTTCTGAAACTTGAAAAATGTTTGGCCAGGGCTTCTAGGTCCCCCCATCCGGAAAGCCATACCAACATACATGCATACGAACATAACAAATTAAATAAATGCTTGTAATAAAATGGATATCTTTTTCAGAATTAACCTAAAATTTTTTCATTAACATGCTCTTTCTCCAAATGTCTTTCATGTGGAAGTACGTATCAGTAATACGAAAGTAGTACTTATACTCTGGAACAGAAACGTCTGTCACGCAAAGCAAAAATTTTTAATGTTACTGTGTAATAAAAAAAAATAGTTAAGTGGGTGATCGATCAACACGTCACGCACGAATATATGTGAGTATAGTAAAAACTTACTTGGTATGTGTAGAGGGAGGGGAAAAAACAGGACGTGCTAGACTGTCTAAAAAAAGTATAATAAATAAAGAAAGGTACGAAAAAGGATTTAAAACGACAAATGTAGATCAGCTTTTTTAATAACTGTCTTGCAGAAATGAGCACACACACAGATTTCCGCGAAAACTTATTTTTTTAAAAATTCAAAAGTTATTTTAGATTTTAAATTTCAGACAACATTCTAGATGATTGGTGGATATACTGTGAACCAAATATCTAAATAAAAAAAAATTAACTAAGATCGGGAACGAAATAAATAATTTTTGATTTTTGGATATTATATATATTATTTATAAGCAGAAAAAAGTATTTTTAAAAACTGGGAAATGTAGATAAAGGGATTAATTATTGTGACTTGGAATTGTCAAGCTAAGCAAAAATAGTTTAAAAAGGTTAAGAAGTTATATTTTTTAAAAAAATCCTTTTCCTTCTTTATAATAAAATCATTACAAAACTGGTGAATCCGCAAACATTAATGTTTTAAATATAGATGTAATGGTGGCATTAATATCAATTTCATAAAAGTAAGGAAAAAGAAAAAGTATATATTAATGTTATTGGCATAAAAATAAGGAACTCAGAACTTATAAAAAATATTGCATACACGAATTTATAACTTACGTAAATTATTATTTTTATTGCATGATTAAATTTTGATGCGTGCGCCATTGATGACTTTCGAAATGATGCTGAAGTGGAACACTTGAAGTCCATTAATATTGCACGAAATTGATCGTTGAGATAATTTCAAGATTTTATCATTTTTCTCTCACATTTAAAATATCTTACATTTCCAACTAATTCTCGTAGAGATAAAAATACGTATCTAGTTTTATTAATGGTTTTCCCTCACAATCAGTTATTTAAGAAAGAGTATGAATTTTTTGTCAGCCAGATTTTTGTAAAAAAATTTTTGTTGAATTTTTATGTCACGGTCTTTTAATGTTAATATTGAAAAAGTAGATTATAATTAATTTTCTTAGAAAATTATATTTAAAGGTGAAATCTGATGTCGAAATAGTTTCACAAACAATATATTCTTGAGGCCGAAAAAGCGCATGAATATCTACTTCTCCCGTTTTGATATCAAATAGTTAAAAACATAAACTAAAGTAGTAAAACATACTCTCACTTTTGTTATAAATTAAACTTTTACGATCGAGAGATTGATTGTTATAGTATATATTAACAGACCGAGGTGTTGTATTTAAATCTTTACATTACGTTCAAAATAATAAAAAAAACTTGGGTATTCGGAACATGGGAGCTTGGATTAAAGGAATTAAAGCTTAAAAAAAGACACTTGAAAATTGAAACTATAATCCTTTACTACAGAATTAATTTCTTAAATATTTTAAAACATGAAATTTTTCATAACAGTCCCCTAAGAGTAACGAAGGGATGTAATGAATAATTTGTGGATGTCTGTTTGCGTGCCAGAGATTTGTTTATTGGAACATACTAATCTATCTTTCCAGAACGTCAATAGTGCAGTGTTCCGTTAAGTCCAGAGTCGGCCATCTCTTAAAAGGGCCCTAAATTTTTTGGAAAAATTACAAGCACGAACATATATTATTAATGCATGTTTATTTAATGCGTGATTTTTAGTTTTTGCTAATAATTACTTCAGAAAAATTACAATTTTTTTTCTCCAATGCTTAATATAGCTAGTGCATTTAAGTGTTCCACACACATGCTTGACTAAAAAGTTTAGTTAAGTGGGTATACCCGGGAGTTCCCCGAATTAAATAGAAAAAACTAACCATTCGCATCATCGAAAATTAGTTTCAGAAGATTGTCGTAATTTATAGATCTACTATAACAACGTTTATGATAACAATGAAATTTTTATCATACTAACAACGATAGGAATATTGTTAAGTTTTCATGCGCAAGAGTACATTATTTTAGTTGGGCTCCCCGTCGCACCCCCTCCCCCCCAGATGGCCTACCCTGGTCAGTTCGCTTTACCTTTTTAAACGCACTACGTCGACCGTGGGATTTCTTTCCCATTCAACAAATATCCTCTCGATTGGATAAATTTGATATGATTTCAGGGTGTTTCATTTTTTTCTTTACAAATTTTTTATACTTGACAAACCTCCAGTCTCCAAAAGGCTGTTTGGCGACAGTTTGCAATAATCCTTGGCATTTTATAGCGGGAACCGTTAAGTTATGTATAAGTGCCTATCTTACATTATAAAAGTGATTCATTTATCCATATACAAGGCGCGGCTATTAAATAACGATGAAACTGTAAAATATTTTATTTTGATGTCATACATATATATTTAATATCACCTTCAATGTAAATGCCTCTTCTATCCCTACAACGCTCCAAGTTAATCTTCCATTGTTCAAAACAGTGCTGGAAGTCTTCTTCTGTCAGTTCCTTCAGAACGCGAGTCGCTTTCCCTTTCACAGCTTCAGCAGGCTCAAATCTTGTTCCTTTAATTTAATTTCACCTTAGGCAATAAATAAAAGTTATATGGCTCAAAACCCGGCGAATAAGGAGGATGGACTAACACTGAGATTCTGTACTTGGCTAGAAACCTCTTGACAGACAATGCGGAATGACTTGTCCTTTCACAATTCGGGCCTTTCCCCCTTATTCTTTCACGGACTTCAGCAAGAACGGGAAGGTAGTAATGTTGATTAATAGCTTGATCTACAAGAACCTAGTGAAGGTACGCAATCCCATGAACATCGAAAACGAAAACATTCATCATTGCTTTGAATTTTGATTTGCTCATTTGAGCTTCTTTCGCTCTCGGTGAAGATGGGCTCTTCCAGTGCAGGGATTGGTGCTTCGTTTCGAAATCATAAGTAAAAATCCACGATTCATCACACGTTATTATCCTTTCCAATAAGTTTGGGTCATTTTCAATGGCATTCAAAGTGTTAGTACAAAAATTTTTGCGAGCTTCTAGTTGTTCAAACATAAGAATTTTGGCACTTACTTTTCGCATGTTAAAATTGTTATGTTAAATTTGTTTTACGGATTCATGTCTATTCCTATAGTCTCAGCAATTGGACAAATACTTAACCGATGGCAGGTCGAACCAGATTACCAATTTTTTCGATATTGTCATCCGTTTTTGACGTGGAAGGGCGACCCGGACGTGAATAATCTTCAACGTCTTCTCGGTCATCTTGAAAACGCTTAAACCTCTCAAAAACACGTTCACACGATGTGCAATAATTGCCACAAACTTCTTTCAATAAATTATAAGTTTCAGTAGCGTTTTTTTCCAAGTTTCATGTGAAATTTCACAACAATTCGTAGCTCACTTATCTTTTTTTCGGAGGAAAAAAAAAAAAAAAACTCTTATGCAAATAAAGACTAAGGCTATACGGATTTGCTTACAGAAGCGAGAGGTACTACATTCAAAGAGAAGGCTTGACTCTAAACAGCTGATGGTTGCTGGTGTTTGGCGCATACGTACTTCTTCTATAGCAGCATCAGTTTTGTTATTTAATATCCACACCTCGTATATATGATAGCGGACATATATCCATAGTGGATCCTTCCGATTTCTATAGCATTAATAAATTTCTCCGCACGGAGCTTTTCAAATATCAAGGATTAAATATACGAATTATACGAGATGAAGAAAAACAAGAAAAAAGATTGTCATAGTCACTAAGCAATACAAACAAGTGTGCAGTTTGAAATACTTACAGACTTGAATCTTTAAATCAGGTAAACCCAAACTTTGGTTCAAATGCTGTCATCCGATGCTTTTATGTCACTTTCCTCTGAATATTGATTACTACATATTTAATTAATTCCAACAAAACTTTCAAACAAACACAAGACAACACAAATTTTGTTTTTTGATTTGTATTAATAACTCACTGCAAAGGTTTAGCAACAGTGATTTTTAAATTAATACTCTTCAGGTTAAAATAAAACTTTAATCGTTTGCTGCGATGGAGCTTCCTTAGATATTAAAATGGAAGAATTCAAAATCGATAATTAACTTTGTGACACCCAGGTTCGCTGCTCGCACGTATATGATCCATCACAAATTAATAAAGTTTAGTCACTAATTAACAAGTTTAAATGATCGAAGAGTCAAGTTCTTAACTATCTTCTATTCTTCCGGATAGAATAATCCAAAAAATCGATATATTCATCTCGCCTGGGAGGCAGACCCTCACGCGTCAAATACAAAAGCTTAATGTTATTTTATCTCACACCAGACTACATGGATTCGAGTGAGTACTAAATGTATAAATCGCGAAATGGGGAAATCGCGAATAGATTTTTGTTAGCTTTTAAGCAGCATCTTTTGCATAATTGAATTACTAAGGCATTTTGCAGTTCTATTTCTCGAATCAAGAACATAAAATCTAACAGAAATTCTTATTTTTTTTCATGCGTTTGCATTTTAGAATCTTTAAGAGAATATTTTTCATTTATTACAATGGTGTGTAAAAATCATGATTTAATTTAAAACTGCTATTACTAATTTGTGAACACTTAACATTATTTTTAGGTCATTTTGGAATGTTTAGTAATTTTTTTTTTAGATTCCTTTATAGATCTTTTTTTTTTTTTTTGGTTTTTAGGGTTTTCATAGGTCATTTTAGTAGTTATTTAAATCAATATTAAATGATCTTCGGAAATATTTAATTATTTTCATAAGTTTAAAAGCTAAGCAAAATTTAAGTTACCCTTGAAATTCAGCATTATTCCCCTAAAAAATAATAAATAAACAGCACCAAGAAGTTTTTTTGTTTAAAAAAAGTTTATTCAATTTTTATGAACATTTAGGCTTTCTAGAAACGAAAGCATTGCGAAGAGAAATCAGAACAAAATATACAGGTTGTGTTCAGTTCAACATTTTGATTGACAGATGACTTAAAAATTTTAAATTTCGTTTACATAAATGGAATTCTTTGAACAATTTTTAGTTCGATGTAAGAAATAGATCAATGGGTTTTATGAGGAAAGGCAGATGAATAGAAGTGATTGGCTTTGAAGCACATGAGGAAAGTAAGAAAAATGGAATTTAGAAAAACATTTACGAAAAAGAGAATAATACTTTTGTAGAGTCACAGTATTAATGCAATCGAAAGAGCGAACTTTTTAACTGGATTAAAGTGTCACGCGAGGCGAAAAACAAACTTGTTGGCATAGAGTCATGGCAACTTAGAAAGAGAAACCCGAAACAGATGGTAAAATACAAATTTAGAACAATAAAAAATTATTCTTTCACAATATTTGGTATACTGCATACGCGTGAGGAAAACTAGTATGCATGCATTTTGAAACTTTGCAGCTTTGAACGGATCTAAATCTATAGACGCTTAATTATGCATACAAATAGTTCCAAAAAATAAAAGGGCGGGAAAAGCGGAATCTCTTACTAGAGAACCTTGGAGTTACTATTATGTAAGTGGAATTTTTGTTTTCATTTTTTAAAATAAGTAATTACTTTTTTTAAAGTAAGTTATTACTTTTTTAAAGAGACATAAATAATTGGATTTTCATGAAAAGATAAGCACTTAAAACTTTTTACAACAATTTATTCAACTTTAAAGTTAAATTGAATAAAATGAAATCAAAAGAGTCAAGTTAATAATCACTTGGGAAACTATTCATGTACTAAAAAAAAGCAGAGAAAGACATTTGGTGTAATCATGTAATACTGCAGTGTAATATGTACAGTAAAATTTCTTAAGAAAAACAGGATAAATTTTTTTTCATCCAGTTATCATGAATAAAAATAAGGAAGTAAGCGTATTCTTTCAAAATAGATCTGGATTCTCTGAAAAAAGAAATCTGAGAAAATAGTGGTATGTTAGTCAGGAATAAGATACCTATTTCTTATGGCTAAATGCAAAGAACCAGTTCCAGAAGTTACATAAATTTCATTCTGATTTTTCAAGTTCTTATGAAACTACATTTGAGTTGTATGTGTGAGCCACAAATCTCTCTCCTCATATAAAGATTTTTTTTTTCCAAAAAATAAATGCATTCATTTTTGTGACTTCAGTTCATTTTACATACGAAAAATTAAATACTTTTATTTGTTCATGATTTTATATCATTCTAGATTAAAACAATTTTTTTTATTATGAACACCAGTCTTATTAACAAAGGTATATAAAAATATTATTAATTTAAATGATCTCAAGCAATTCGAAATAAACTCTTGAAAAGGTCTGACGTTTGAAGTTAACTTAATTACAAATTTTTATAGAAGAAGGCTTCATTGATGAATGCAAAGCAGACAAATTAAAAAAAAAAATTGGGGACAAAAATGCGAATTGAGTTCGTTCACTGAAGCAGAAACAGAAATAAAAATTCAGCCTTTCTCTATAAACCTTGAATATAGCTTGGCAAGTGAAGCTTAAAAAAGTATTAAAAAAATTACATACTGGTCACAGTAAAGAGGAGAAAGGAAATGAGATGTGAAAGACATGTTTTATCGTACCGTCGACTGGCAGCAAGTTATTTCAAAGGCTTTACTATTTATTTACAAACCTCAACTATTACAAGGTCACGTAATTTTAAGATATCACCCCGAATAGCTATTAGTCATTGCAGACTCGGCTATTGAGTTACGATCTCAGTTATAACAAGGTCACATAATTTTCAGGAGCAAAAGCTATGAATAAGCGGATTTCTCTCGAATTTTTATGCTCATTTACTTTTTTAGAATTTGTATTCTTCAGTAACATTTTTCGGAAATGGATATATTTCTTTTATTAAGGTGCGAAGAAAATTGTTGTGGGGAATAACTTTGTAAATCTATTATTTATACACACAGTATATTGAAATGTGATTCTATTCAATAAAATATATTTAATCAATGTAAAAGCCTTACTTCCATTTGTAAATTACATCAATCCTTATATCAGTTCGGAGCATGAATGTTTTGAAAATTTTGTTCGAGTCTCAAAATATATCAATATTTGATTTCCTGAAATATGTTAATATACAGCATTGACACGTATCTGTTAATTATAATAATTACCGAGATAAAACAGAATTAAATATTTATTCATACTATTAAATTTCTTTGTAATGATAAAATTTGTCCAGGCAAATATTACGTTTGTTTATATTGGCATTGCAAAGAAAGACTACATATAGGACAACTGATGATAGACGTCGCATTATCGAGCCAATATCAAATGACGAAAACTTTATTTGAACTAATACCTCACTCACCAATCTTCCACATCACTCCATAAGAAGACTCTTATGCACAACTCGCTTAAAAGTACAGCATTATTTCGCACGAAGTTCTTGGTGGAATCGGTCAACAGTCTCATATCAGCCAAGAAAATCACAGCCACGAAACTTATATCCACAGAGCTATAACGATCCCAAAAGAAAAAACATTACAATATCGAAAGTTATTTTTAGGAGATTTATCTTTAGAATTAAATATACGTATTTACCTCTGTTTTTTAGACAAATTTACATCGGTAGATTTTCGGTATGGAAATTTGAAATTATTGAATAATTATAGCAGTTACTTTTATTCTTAAAACTAAATTATTAGTTTTAAATAAAATTCGTTTCCGAGTACCGTAAAATCTTGACTACAATGCGCACACGTGTATAATACGCATGCTTGATTTGGCACTAAATTTTCGGAAAAAAGTCAAATTTGACTATAATACGCACCCATAACTTTCAAAAATTTTATTTAAAAATTTCACAAGTATTTATTAACATAATTGAAGTTTTTAATCAAAAGAAAGGAAAACGTCAAATTCGATAGAAAAAACTTAAATTTCAACACAAAACAAACAATACTGTCAAATTATCGATCTTAATCATTTTCACTAGAACATAGCTAATATATTGTTGTTACATCTAAGTCATAATTATCGATGCCGTCGAAATATGCGACATATAAGCGTGTGCGGCGTGCACTCTAAGCTCCCATTTGTGTAAAAGAACACATGCTCAACACGCGTGGTACAATAATCTCTTATAGCTGCTGCACTTTCGTTTTTCAATGCTTAAAAACTTTTTTTTTTTAATTTTTACACGAGTATAATTCGCACCCTCATTTTTACGGACCAAAGTGTGGAAAAAAAAACTACGTATTATAGTCAAGATTTTATAGTAATAACTTTCCTGGGAAATAATTACAAGCGTGAACTCAGAAAAATAAATTAAAAAGAACCTATTAGTTACTACACACACACACGTACGCACACACACACACGCAAGCGTTTTTTTTTTTTAAATAAAAACGCTTCATCAAACACCATATTTGTTTAAGAGCAGTGCAATGCATAATTTTATTTTAAAACTTTTTATTAATGCAGAAATTTCCAAATTCAACTTTTAAACTTTAACTTACTTACGAGCCTTGCACATTTTTGAACAAATTATATTGAAGAAAATGAACTGATCTATAAACAATTATCAGCATAAAACTATGTATACAAATTTACGATGGAATATCATAAAATTTTAATTATTACTATGAAATAACCGTGATTATGTGAATAAAATTTATTCTACAGATTAATTGATTCTTATATACATATTGCTGTAAATTACTGCAGTTAATGTTGTTATGCTTGGTTTCAGAAAGCTGTAGATTGTACTAACCCGCCGTATCGTAAAGTTTTAATCATTACTAAAAATAATCTAGAGATAGAAACTTAATTTTTAATTGCTATCCTGAAGACTATTCTACATAGCCACCATCTAGAGTTATACATATATCCCACAGTTTTTTTTTTTTTTTTTACTTTTCTAAGGTCGTCATTGTAGATCTCAGCATATTGAATTCTATCTTCTCCTGCGGGTTACTTCAATCTACGGTTTTCTGAAACGAAATAAATTAGCAATAATAGCTGTACTTTATAACATAATATACATAAAGATCAAATAATATTCAGTTATTTCGGTTATTTCGTAGTAATGATTAAAACTTAACGATATCCCCTCGTATAATCAAAGTTGTTTCTTGCAATAACATATTTTCAAATAAAAAAAATCGTAGTAATTGGGTATATGAAGAAGTCAAAGGAAATGAGAGAAATGCTGCGTATAAAATACCCATGAATTTTAGAAACGAAAAAATGAATATACTGGTTTGAAAGCCAGATAAAAAAAACTTTCTCAAACCGGCGCTAATTAATGAATGCAAAGTGTAAGTATTCCATATTTAAGCCCTATGATATATTACAATTAATTTATTTAATAAACTGTTCACACTGTAAATTGCTCGTTTTTGTCGCAATACGAAGGGCCGGATGTATTAAAATTTTAATTTCCAATTTCTCTTCCTCTAAATTTCCAGCTTGAGTCATTTAACAAAAAAGGAAGTTATTCCTTTCACATTCAATAACAATTGTTTTATGGTGTGTTAAACGAAGATAATGGAAAGAAAAGAGCTAACTGTAAGAAGGGCAC
>BMAW01068247.1:0-16565 GCA_019974015.1 Nephila pilipes
GTGTGTGTGTGTATAGCGTTTTTGAGACGTAATTCATGAATTAGTTCTATTTGTCTTGAAATGCAATTTCATGAATTAATAAGTATATTTTATTGTATTATTAGTTGGTGCAAAGCATAAGTCTTTATATAATATATTATTATATAAATCTAAGTTTATAAAAAAATACATGTAATTAATTTACATTAGTAAACAATGCGAAAAGTTTGGAAAGCAATCAACATTGACTTAAGTTTTAATTTTAATGATTCCTTTGAAAGGCAACAAATAATTTGTATGTTTCATGTTTAAAAATAGTGTTTTGTCAGTTTACATAAGGGTATGAATGTGCTTCCATCCAGATGGTGTCTAGACAATTTTCACTTCTAAACACATACATTATTGTATAATAACTCAAGAATATTCCATTCATGCACAATGTCCTTGTAAATATAATGCTATTGTTGTAACGAATAAAATGGAATGTTAAAATTTGATACAACACTTTCAGAGGTTTCTCTTTTATATACGCTGATAATATTTAATTTTTGTTTTTGAAGGTCATTGTTTGACATTTTAAAAGAATTATCTTGTGATTTTTTGTCAAAACATTAGTAAATGCGTTTATACACTTAAAATAATATTAATATCAATACAGAATAATACAATAGAATGGATTTAAATATACATTTAAAGAAAACTGCGCATGTGCGTTTGCATATTTATGTCACTCTTTCTAAACAAACATGTATTAAGGGACTATTTACTACCTCTAAAAATTTCAAGAGTATATGAGAAAGGATTTAATCGATGATTGATTCGTTGAGTCTATTGTCTATTGTTTTTTTCTACAATGGGTAAATGGCACCCTTCAATATCCGCTGAAAACCTTCCCTAACCGTCTCATCTCTTTTCTTTCAACAGTGCATCTAGTGGCAGCGATTGGGAATTTCAAGTAGTGGAGAGTCAGAAAATTTATTGAAAACAAAACATAATGGGGGAATGAGAGAGAGAATATTAGGGAGTAAGCAAACATGAAATACAAGGTTTGACTATTATAGAACGAAACTACAGCTGTAAAACATTTTATCTTGATGAAATATATATTTACTTACTATCATCTTCAATATATACCCCTCTTCAATGCCTAAAATGTTCCATACGAATCTTCCATTGTTCGAAACAGTGCTGGAAGTTTTCTTTTGTATGTTCTTTCAGAACGCGTGCCTTTCACAGCTTCAGCAGACTCAAATCTTGTTCCTTTTAATGCAGATTTCACCTTTGGAAACAGATAGAAGTCGTATGACTCAAGATCCGGGAAATAAGGTAGATGAACTAACACTTATATGCTATACTTAGTTAGAAATCTCTTGACATACAATGTGGAAGGAATAGGGGCATTGTCTTGGTGAAAAAATTTGCCGTACGGATTCTTTGCCAATTAATAAAATCTCAGGAATCGCACGAATACTTAATCGACGATCAAATCGAACCAGATTACCAATGTTTTCGATATTGTAATCCGTTTTTGTTGAGGAAGGGCAACCTGGACATGAATTATCTTCAAAGTCTTCTCAGCCACCTTTAAAAAGCTTAAACACTCAAAACACGAGCGCACGATAAATATTCAATAACCTACGCTTCTTGGAATAATTTATAAGTTTCAGTATCGTGTTTTCCAATTTTCATGTGAAATTTCACAACACTTATTTGCTCAAATATCATTTTTCCATGGAAAAATCCAGCCACTTACACCTCGGATAACAATTTAGTTGCAAAAATGTGAATTATCGACGCTTGGTAAGTGAATTTTCACAGAGATGTAAAAGTTGACAGCTTGTACCTACTTTATCGTTATCTATCTTTAATTCTAAAGTGCATCGTTTTCTGTCGAAATTTTGATTAATATATTACAATACAATGTTTATCAAAATAAATTCCAGATATAACACAATTGAATAGAACTATTTCGAGAAAGCAAAAATAATCTGATAATTTCATTTAAAAAAGTATGGCTTGTTGAAAATACATACAAAAAATATTTTCACAAAATATAATTAGTGAGTTAACTCATAGCTCTGTATAATACATCATTCTACTATAAACCATTCAAGAAAAAATATACTGCGTTCTTATAGTCTGCTTATGTGGCTCATTCAGTTAAGTGTTCAACGCTACACAATCAGTTTTGTTATAGAAAGAAAGATATTCAATGCAAAATACGTTTTTCAGTGTCCCACACACAGATATTTAATTTCTCTGATTTAAATACAATGTTAAGAGTCTTTATTTTTGCTTGACATCGACTTCCACGCATTCATCCACCATGTATAACTTTCTCAAAGCATATGCTACACCTGCTACTTGAGTCTCTACTACTTGATGCAGTGCTATACAAAGGGGCTAGCCGCGGCGTATAGTGTGATATTTTGTGCATATTTATGTTAAGGAAATTTTTAATAATTAAAGAAAAGAAAGATGATTGAGTGATCAGCTATAGCATGCATTATATAAATGTTTTGCTTATAGTTCCTAGTTTTAGACGGCTAAAATGGAACAATAATTTCCGTTTTCCTTAAAAATATGCCCCTTTCCTTTATTCGTTGATACAGAGTTTGTCTCTTAACTCCCTTTTCATGTCGGGGCCTTTTTTGTGGCCCATTGCTAGAGCTGCCATCTTAGACCCTCCAGGCCCTTCTCTGGATCAATGCTCTCAATCAGTTTCCGGAGGTGGTTGGAAAATCCATACGTATAAACCATTTTTAGAAGCATTCAATAGCAAAAATGTGCTCTATATGAATCTTAATGTAACTACCAGTTTCAGTAGATCGAAATCAGTTAATTTATCAGCAAATTAATATTGAATTAGACATTGTAAATATCGATAATTTATGGTTTGGCTTGAACCAGTTATTTAACCGTGGATCAAATTTGACGAAAATCATTATTTACACACAATATTCTAATGATGCATTTTTTCAAGTATCCGTAATATATTTGATTAACCTTCCATCTGATTACTTGATCCGAAAAAATATGATATTATGACATATGTTAACGATTTGATGCCATCAGGCAAAAATTGCATTTACTTAATGTCTTCCTGAAAATAAAAATTGCAATACTTTTTTTAAAACATTGAAATGTTTCCTTAATTTTTTAATCATAAGTAAAATTTACAAAAATACTGATCATACTTTTAACTATACATTCGTAATAATTAAACTGGTATATCAGTGTAAAACTCATATACTTCAGTGACATCTGAATAAACACACTGATAACTCATTTTGTGAATGTTATTTAAAAGTCCCACATAATTAATTGTTTTTTTTTTCAGTTATAACTATAAACACATTTCGAAACCAAATTGTTGCATTTTGACTTGTTTCTATCCACCATACTACTCTTTCAAATAGTTGCGACTACTACCAGGTGTTAAGCTTATTGCTTTATTTTTTTCCCAACGGAAAGAAAACTACAAAAACTAATTTAGAAAAAAAAAAGTAGTTTCATTTATTACCCCTTAATTAGCATATATATGTGGAAAAAAGACAGTTTCGGGATATGACTTAACGAAGAAAATTTTTCTTTCTCATCCATGCGACGTCACATGAATTCCAATAAATAAGAATTCAAATATTGTCGGCAGAGCCTCTGGTGTGCTTTCAGCCATTTTTGTGCTATACCACAAGAGTTTAAAAAATTGTGTTCGACAGTGGTTTTCAGGCGTCTAAAAGCAAAAAAAGAAACAACTATCGCATAAACAAAGAAACCATTCCAAATTGGCGATGCATGGTTCCGAGAAAATGCTGCCAAGAGAGAAAATAGCCCCAAGTTATATGAAGTTACGGATAAGTACAGAATAATTCCTATTATTATTTATTTTCTCTAAAGGTTATCATTAAATTTTAAATATTAAATTTTTTGAAACCTGGAAAAGACGGACAGCATATACTCTCTGAAAATGATAAAGAATGGAAGTTGATAGCTGTGTCAAAACTTTTTCTTTTCAAGTATCAGTCTCAATTCAAGATTACAAATATTTCAGTTACAAACAAATTCAAAAATTTCAGAACATAAATAATTCTATGTTCAACTATTTTCTTAAAACACTTTTCATTCTTATTTTTGCATAAATTTTACTCACCCGAAACTTTAGGAATTACGTCAGGAGTCATGCTGGAATCGCAAAGCTACTTAAGGATTTTGTTGACATACTTTTTCAAACATTAATTTTTTATTCTGGATTTTTACTCGTACCTTTCATGTTTCATGTAAACTTTTATTCTGAAAAATTAAAAGATATTTCTTGGTCGTGGGAGGATCCAAGGAGAAGTGCTTCCTGTTTAACATTCCTTCTTCACTCCTGTCATATCTTTTCTACCCTGTCTTGAAGATGAGAGAAGAGACTTTTTGAAGAAAAAAATACCTTTTGAAAGGGAATGTCTAGAATGCTTCGTTGCACAGACTATTCCATTTTTTTCTTCTGGGTTACGTTCTTAAATATTTTTCAGAAAAACAATGATCTTCTCTCAACAAAAGTATGAATACTACTCTTTCGAACTACGAGTAAAGTTTAATGCAATAAATTTTTTGTACTGGAAGAAAGTTTATTGCGACAATAATTAGTTTGAGTTTGATAAGTTTTTTAGGGTAAATAATTCATTTTTCATTAATTTTTGAATACTGCGTTTTCTTTCTCTTTAACCTTCCACTTTAATCATTAGAAGCCCGTTATGCATTCTGATAAATTGACTTAGTATTATTCGTAATTAAGGTCAATATGGTTTCAACATATTAAACGTGTAGATACTCATGTCAAATGAACAATCGTCTCAGTAATTTAATTAACTGATAATCGATCATATATCACTTGATACACTTTCTTCCGAAAAGGCATGAAAAAAAATATATTCTAGTATTAATAGTACACTAAAAAGGGAGTATCTTTGAAGTACATTTGAAAGAAACTTTGTAAAATGTAACGTAGATTTAGGCAAATGCTTTTTGGGATATAATCTTTTAAATATTATTCTTTGTAGCATTCTAATATTACTTCCTTCTCTTTCATCTACAATTCACAATTAAAAGAGGCAAAGTATTGGTAAAATGAATAGAAATTCACGTAGATTTTTAGTCATTTCAATATAAAGTGCATTCATATGTTTCTGGTTGGGAAAATCAAATATATGTGTTTTTAGTATCCACCGGGGAGATATCTATCCCTTGACAGTTCTCGAAGGATGTATTTTTATGGAGAGAATATTAGATAAAAGGTTACCGGTCCAACCTTCTTTAGATCTTTCCATTTAGAGTATTTGATCTTTTTCGGAGCCCAAAATAAGGACTTGGAGGTCATGTTATCAGCAGAGTTCATCAAATTTGATGGTTGGTCCTCTTCTTTTGTCTTGTTCTTCAGTAATTACAATCGATAACGAAGATCTATGTAACGATATTCAGGGACATTCCGAGGTAATCATCATCAGAATATAGATACAACTGAAATGTAACATTGTAATGTTCGAGAAGCGATAATTTTTAAAATGTATCTGTATGACAGAAATTAATGGGGTCGTTCTTGGGACCATTCTTGAAGATCCTCATCCTGAAGCAGTTGTCTGTGGATCAGCGTTTTGTGTTGGAACACAAAGATACGTATTTTATGAGGCTTGTTTCAACATTGTGGTGAATCAGGTCACAAATCCAGAAGGGAAAAATTCCTTAGTCACTTGCTTGAGGAAAGGACAAACTGATGGACACTGGTTAAAAACTTTATTATTGGATGTAATAACAAGAGGGATAGGACAAGAAGACAATAATCTTCACCGTTCTTTTTTGCACAAAAGTTTCTGCTTCTTCTAGTATAATTTTAAGTTTCTCAAACTTCAAGTTATTAAAAAAGATCTTTAATTATAATGTTCCATTTGCTTATGCAGTATTGCGACATGAAAGAATAAACTGCAGCTTCTTGCGAAATCTCCCAACAAATTAGTCTAGCTTTTTCAAAAGATTTTACAATGCACATTTTTCCTCAATGTGATTTGGATTGTAGTATTGGTGTGTTTTGCTAGCGTTTTTGTATGATTCAAGACAATTAGGAATGCTAGTGCAAATCCACTGGTTAAATGTTTTGGAAGACACACCATTTCTCATAAATATGGTGTTATCATTGGAGAATATGAATTCGTCTTTCATGGCATTGGTATCAAATATTGGATCAAGAATTCACATATCTAGGTATTCTTGATTAGCAAAAGTCTTTTAGAAATTAGTGCTAAAAGTTCTTTTGAAGTAAATTGTTTCGCACAATCTGTTAGTGTGAGTTATTTTTAGTATTTCTGCTTTGCTTTGTTTTTTAAAATCTATTCTTTAGTAGCATAGTCTTTACTACCTTCGCAATTAGCGTTAATGCGATCTGCTTTTCTTTGCGTTGCTAGCTTATTAATTCACCATTAACTTGCGCTTCTAGCATAGAAGTGGAAGTTAATGATGAATGTTATTGAAATTTGGAATCTTTTCTTTCGTTGTGAAAGATGGTAATTCAGGATTAGATTTACAATTAGCAATGAAATTTACAGGAATTTTGCATTCTTTTGATTTGAACCATTTACAGAATATGTATTTAACTCCAATGAAGATTCGATTCTAGAAGTGGAGTGTTCTATAATATCGTGGTCGTATAATTCATTATAATCACATTCTTTTCCGACTATTTTTGTTCTGCTATAATTAAATTTCGAAATTTCAAGCGCTTTTTAAAGTTAAAGCGCCATAAAAAGACATACCGTATTTCAACGAGTAGATAACTCAAAAGGTGTATTGTATATCTATTAGAGTGGTTGGAGAGGACTACACAGTATCAGAACAGGAAAAGATATATATATATATATATATGTGTGTGTGTGTGTGTCTTTCAGGGAACTAGTTCTTACGTGTACACCTTAAAACTTAGAAGTAACACCTTAAGAAAATTGTTGTAGAATACATAATATATATACAGGGTGCCCGGTCTTAATGTGAGCCAATAGCTAATTCTCGAACCATTCGGCTTAGATATGCACTTCCAATTTGAAAAATGTTTTAAAAAAGGTAAATAATGTTTTTACGTGCTTTTCAAACCAAAAACCCAATTCAGAAAAAAATTACAAAAATTAAATTTTTATACGGTCCCCAGGTCCTATCACTTATATTTAGGGAAAGATGCAGTACACAAAACCAAAGTAAATACAAAAAGTTTCATTTTATTACGATAAAAACTGACCGAGTTATGGCAACATAAAGTTGAAGCATTTGAATTGCTCAGAAAAGAGGGTCGTATATAAATTGAGTTTAGAGAACAATAATTCACTATCTACAGAAAGAGCAAAAGAAAAACATCACAGTAATATTAAACTATCGTAGTAAACATCATAGATTGACAATTTGTATCGCTGTATGGCAAGCAAATAAAAGTTAAATTAAAGAAATACAACTTGTACCGAAAAGATTAAAACAGCGTGTTTTAACAAATAACAGCAAAAAAATACAGGATTTCCGTTCAAATTATAACGTGGAATGATGAGCCAATCATGAATCTGGGGCTTTATTATATCAGAATGACCAAATTAACTTAAATCATGTTCAAAATGACTGCCTTCCGCAGAAATGCAGTACCGAACCCACCTCAGAAACTCCGCCTGTAGCTTCTGTAACATAGTTGGTGTCACAGACTTGCATGTCATGCTGATTCGATTGAGTAAATCGGATTTACTCGTGAATTAATGTTCGTACACATTGCTTTTTAAGAAGCCCCAGAGAAAGAAATACAGAGGGCATAGGTCGGGTGATCGCAGGGGCCACTCCTGTTGACCTCCGTAGCCGATTATTCGAGTGTCAAATGTCTCCGCCAAAAATGTACGTGGTTACGCTGATTTGAGTGCGGGTGCATCATCATGCTGATACCACAAGCGTGACAAATTCCGTAAGGAAACTTCATCTTCTAAGAAATCGGCTAACGGTCCAGATAAAATTTCTGTGTATGATTCTGATGTTAAAGATCCACCCAATTAAGGTGCTCTTCCATATTCCGCCCCACACATTCACCGACCAACGCACTTTGTGGCGATTCAGTCGTATTAGATGTGAGTTTTCGAGGGACCAATAATGCGTATTCTGTGTATTAATAGTGCCTTGCCTCGAGAACTGGCATTCATCCGACCACAAAATTTCATTCACAAAACCTGGATTTTCATCCAGTTTTTTAACATGAAATTGCAAAAGTCAAAACGACACTCCTGGTCTCCGGGCATCAGTTCCTGCGCCAGGACTGGACGATAAGGATATGCACCGTACGTATGTAACTAATATGTTCCACACCGTCGATTTTGAGTAGGAACAAGCCTTGCTAATATACCAGACACTACTTTCAGGATGAGCCAGGGCATATCCTAGAACAACCTCAGCGGGTATCCGCAAGCTTGAAGGTGTGGCACGAGGCAAGGGAATATGCCTATGACAACTCCCAGTTTTATACAAGCGTTAAACATCACGGGCAATTGTACAATAAGTTGGATGTCTTCGACTGGGAAATTTAATGGCATAAAGTCTTGCCACCTCTCTCTTATTTCGATTACACTGCCCATACAACAGAACCATTTCTCAGTATTCTTCATTTGTATACATCTCGTTCTCCCATACTAGAATACGTAATATTAGAATACGACTGTATACAATTGCAAGCGACTATACAACAGATTTTTAAAGCTCGCCATGATCAATACAGTAGCAAATCAGTCTGCAGCCGCAGCAAATAAGTCTATTTTTTGGAACTGCTTTTGAAATGTTTTCTTCGTCAAAAATAATTTATTTTGTCTATGTTTTACGCTTACACAGAATAAATTTTATTTCTTAAGTACTTAATTATTGTATTGTATGTACGTAATGTATGTACTTTTAGATTTAAAAACGATTTACATAAGAGTGACGTGCAAGAGAGAAAGTTTCTTGGCAGAGTTCCAATTAATTTCACTTTCTAGACGGCCCCTTACTAGCTTCTTGAAAATGGCCGAGAAAATTGATGAAATGTAGGATTTGCAAAGTTTCATAAATCTGTCAGTTTTTATCGTAATAAAATGAAACTTTTTGTGTTTACTTTGTTTTTGTGTACTGCATCTTTTCCTAAATATAAGTGATAGGACCTGGGGACTGTATAAAAATTTAATTTTTATAATTTTTTTCTGAATTGGTGTTTTGGTTTGAAAAGCACGTAAAAACATTCTTTACCTTTTTTAAAACATTTTTCAAATTGGAAGTGCATATCTAAGCCGAACGGTTCGAGAATTAGCTATTGATTCACATTAAGACCGGGCACTTTGTATAATAAAGGAAATGAAATTACTAAATAAGATTTAAAACCTTTGAAGTTGATGATACATTTCGAAACACTGTTCAGGACAAAGCCCTACGTTGAAAATTTTGCATTTATAATATGTCATCTTGCTTTTTTAATCTTTTATTGAATCTTTTTAACACACAACACATTGTCTCCATGACTTTTTTCACTCAGATATTTCTTTCTTTTCGCCATGATAGTAAAGATAAAACTAATCCAAAAACATACAAAGTACAATTTTTCCGAACGATAAGTCTGCTCCCAACCCTAACCAATAAACATATTATAATTCCCCCTCACACACACTCCGTCAAAATATAAAGAAAAATCCAGCTCTCAGTTAATCACAGCCACTTAAATGCACAATCCGACCAAAAGAAGCGAACAAATGGAGTTGTTTAAATTTTCAAATTCCCCTGATTTAACAGCAAAAAAGAAGAAAAAAAATCAGAAACAAAAGCGGAAAGTGAAGGTCAACACTCTGTGGAATTATATTTGAAACGGACTTCAACCGCCATCTAATGGCCGTTAAAATTTCAAATAAAACGTTCTAATTTGAAATCACATCAGTGTGATCACGGGTCCAGTGGCACGGAAACTCCCGTCGCAAACACTGAAAAAAAGAAAAGACTGAAAAGAAAGGCCTCTTGGGCTATAACGTTTTTATCTGTTCTGCGATTTTCATAATTTTTATAGTACCTGAAAGCTGTATGTATATTCTGTATTATGCAGTTTTCAACTTTTGGTATAATCACCATCCTTTTCCAGAAACTTACATGAACGCGTGGCTAGCCGGGCAAACTCGTCGGAGAATTCTGGTGGTTGTTGTAGAAACCAGACTTAAATGTCAGTTATTACTTCGTGGTCAGAAGGAGAGCTAAGGTGCTCTTTAATCTTTCGAAAGTGGTGAGAGTCTCAAAGTGATGATCGGATGAAATGTCGCCTTACTGCTTCAACCTAATATCTAAGTGCGTCACCATCTTCTTCAATTCTCAGCAATTAAACAACTTCTGAAACCAAAGCATACGAATTTCAAAAAGGACACATGCACCTTTTATGTACTGCAAGAATTTTAACATTCAAGCAACAAAAAAAAAGTTTGTACTTATCTATTATAGCTGCGCCCGTCAAATTACGATTACGCCAAGTCTTCGCCGAACTCGAGAAGCCTATTATTTTTTAGATACAACCTACTTGGCGATATTTCTTAGTCACTTGGAGATTAATCATCTGGCGCCGCTATAATAGACAAGTACCAAAAAGGTATGGATAGTGAGGTATTACTTTTTATTTAAGCCTCTTACATCTATTTCCATAAAGATGCAAGTAAAAATACTACATTATAATTCATGTGTTTATAAGCAGTGGAATACGGGAAAGGAGCAAGCGAATAACTCCAAATCCTCTGATCGGAGGAGGGGGGGGGGGTCCTAAGAGTTTTAAGATTTATGAACCTATATGAAAGAATATAAAAAAAGAATTTTTGCATTCTAGAAAGATGATTACGTATAAATATCCCGAGTTTATGTTTAAAAGTTTATGTTAGCAGCAATGATGCTAAAATTTTGTGAGAGAAATCAATGCTCGTAAAACCCAGTTTTAGCTCTTTATATATTGACAGAAAAGTTAAAACATATTTTTAAAGCATCGAAAATGACAGATAAATAAGCATTTTTAAATATAGGTTTTTGTGTTTGTTTGCTAGAAGTATTTCTTTTCTTTAATCTTAAGACTTTTTTTTTTCCTTTTTAAATCATTTATCTACTTAATTTTAATCAAATAAAGGCGAATTATAAATTTGTGAGGTGATATTTTCAATAAGTGATGTCCCAGAGAACTTTTATCAATGCGGGTCCTAGATAGCTATAGGTCTTCTACTGTTTTTACGTAATGTCAATTTTTTTAAAATAATGTAGATTGATATTATCTTTTCGACTTTTCTACTGATGGAATTTTTTTTTTTTTTAAATTAGAAAACAGAAAATGAAATTATATTTTCGAGAAAATTGTTTATCTAATTTGTGAAGAATATAACACATTATATTTCAAGGTTGTGAAAATTTACCGTTCCTGTTTAAAATACACAAAAATTATTTAATATAAGATCACTATATAAATTATTTATCTAAGGTATTCAGTAAACAGACATCTAATTTACCTAACAAATGCATTACCAAACACTAAGAGTTTAGATAATCTATTATTATATAATGCGAGTGCCAAAAGTCTTGCGGAAAACATTTTTCCTCCCCGTTCTCGGAACAATGCACTCAAAATCAATTAAAAAGAAGCTTTCGCAGTCAGGTATTCATTGTCAGCATTCGTTAAATACACACCCGCACTTCTATGTTCCGAACCGTGAGACGTTGCTTTTAACACATACTATCCTGGAACCTATTCATCGCAAAAGAGGTGCTAATGGAAGTCGCATTCAACCTGTTCCATCCTATCCAGAATAAAGAAGAATGAATTCATTCCAGCTTTCGTTCCATCTGGCGGGAAAATGTCAACAAAATGTTCTTTCTCTCAGTGCGTTTGATGGAGGATAATCTAGTTTCCTCAGCACAAAGGCGTGTTCCAACGGGTCTTATCGCTTCCAATTACATGAGAACGGAAACTGCAACTGTGTTTTCTCACCGAAATGCTTCATTGCAATCTCTCACGAAATATCAGAAATCTCGATGTTTTTCAGATACTGCTGAAGTTTGTATCTCATGCGAGGAAGTTTTCGGATAATTTTTATTTCTTCTATTAATACAGAAATTTCTTTGCGATAAAATCTTTTATTTAGCTAAAAGCACTTTATATTTAGCTGTCATCGTGTAATAATAACATTTCACAGCTCACACAGACACAGCTATCGACAAATAATTTCGATTACAATAAATGAGCTGGAACCAAAAATTGTGGATTTTTTGGAATGTCAAAGTGTAGAACTCAAACCCTATATATTTTTTCCCATCGAAATGATTTCAAAATTAGTACATTATTCTGACTATTATTGAGTAGAGATTACATTTTTACAGCCATTAATTAATTTATTGGTTTTATTAAAGTCGCATTAGAAGCAGTACGATTGCTACTGGCAACAGACTTTGTATTTTGAAACTTGATCAAAGTGACGAGGACGACACCTGAGTAGGCACCTTCCTCTCCTAACTTCCACACCACGCTAACAAGAGGATTATGAGCTAAGATTAAAAGTACATGAGCCCCAGTGAATCTTTTGCTCCATCAAGGCTCGAAACCAGGATTTGACGAAAACCAGCGGTCGTAAGTTCGCTACCATGACCACCAGACTACTGCGGGCACTTTCTAATGTGTGTGAAGAGATATCGTAATATTTTAATTATTATTAAGAAATAACCCCGATATCAACATAACATTTATTCTGCATTTTAATTTGTTCTTATATATATATATAATATAGCAAATTCCTCCTAGTAATGCTAATTTGTTTGATTTCAGGAAACCGTATATTGAAGTGTAACTCGTAATATCATACATATTTATTTATTCTTCCAGGGAATTGTAAGGTTGAATTGTTGCTAAAATATAATCGGGACAGAAACTAAAATTTTATTTGTTTTAATTAAGACTTTGGTACATAATCACCATCCGGAGTTTCTTGATTTTTTACAAGGCCGTCATTGTAAGATTCAGTAGATTGAATTTTATCTTCTCGTTATTCAGGGTTGCTCCAATCAATGGTTTCCTGAAACAAAACAAATCGATATTAAAGGCTGTTTGGTTTGATTTTATTAACGTCACACTAGAAGCAACTTGAGGGTTATTGCCAATGGACATCGTAATTTTGAATCTCGGTCAAGCGACGAGAACGACACCCGAGTGGAATTTCCTTTTCCTAACTTCTACTCCCCGCCAATGGGAGGACTTTGGACCCTTACAGATTTAACGTGCGTCAGCCCTGGCTACACGGCGGGTCTTTCGGGACATCAAGGCTCTAATCCAAGACTCGTCGAAAACGGCCATCCGCGAGTTCGCGACCTTGACTACTGGCTTATCACGACGTTATTAATATCTATAATTTACGATACCACGTAAATAAGAATCAGTTAATATGATAAATATAAATTTGATACAAATAGATTAGTAATAATTAAAATAGGAATTTGCTTATTCAGGAATCAGTAAATTTTATCTTAAATAGCCTTCGTGTGGACGATGTGTGCTATGTTTTTAATCGTTGCATTTTGAGCTGTAGGTTGGAATTATTCAACTAAGTTATGGCACCTAGTCTGAATACTCTTTCCTCTTTTCTAGATAATAAACTTAAAACTCACATCTAGAATGGTAGTCTTAAAATACTTTATCATGTTTTTGAATGTGTTATTGTATAGATTATATTAAAACAAAGAATAAGTATAACAATAAATAATTATATAATCAAAAGCCATTAAATAGAAGCTTTAATAAATTTAAACAAATTGTTGAAAACAGGATTACATAAACATTTTAACTAGTTTAGCAGAAATTTCAAAGAAGCAATTTTAAAATAATGAATAATAGAAAAAGAATCACTAAAAACTTAATTCTATTCTTGTTTTCTTGTATCGAATATTTGACGCAGCAACTTATCTGTGCCTTAAAATGCAAAATTTTAGGACCAAATAAATTTGTGAACCTTTTAATGTAAATAAATTTAACAACATAGGGTAAATTAATGAGCCAAAATTAATATAAACAAAATTTCTAATATAGTATTTTCGTTAACATTTGAAAGTGAAGATGACGTATGTATGAGTCTGTTTGATCCTCTAAAAAAAAAGGGAAATAATAATTTAGTTTAAAATTTTGAAATTATTCTTTAAAATATGACAATAACTTCTAAAGTTATCACATTTAAGTTAATATTTTCACATATAATCCATATATATATGGATTATTTGTGAATATATATATATATATATATATATATATTTGTGTGTGTAGCGGTGCTGTAGGAAAAAAGTGTGATTATTTTGTAAAAAAATGTTGGGTCATTCTATTGTCCATGTTCTCCGTTCAATGAACTATTGCAGACACAATTGCCTGTGGTTTTGAAACAAGAGTTATCGTAGCAATGGATACCTTTCAGACATCCAACTGTGCTTTGAACCACGTCGAATGGTACTTGCAGACATCACTTGCTGGGCAACATATCATATTTGTCGTGATATAGTTCTTGATAGTGCAGAGCGATACATCACTGCCATGCGTAATGATGGATGTATTGAATGATGGATGTCTCGTGTAATATTTGGTAAGTCGTTCTCTTTCTGAATCCATCGATCACAGATCCGCATCACTGTTACTTGGTTACTATCACTGATTTCTAGGAAGGATAATCCGCGTCCTTCATAAGCAACAAATCTTTCTCGGTTGAAATCAAAATTTTCCTGAAATGACTCTCTTATTTTCTACGAGGCACACTAAGGGTGATCACAAAGAACACGAAAAAGCAGTATCAGTAATTCAAAAAGTCATTCTGTTTTCCTTTATACAACGTTTGTTGCTAGCGTTACAGGGGCCTAAGATATACCTCTGCGTTAAAATGTTAATAAATTGCATTTCCTAAGGCGTTACAGGGGCCTAAGATATATCTCTGCGTTGAAATGTTAATAAATTGCATTTCCTACCACGCTATATGTAAAATAAAAAACTCACTTTGATTTGGATGCTTCCTTCATGGTGTTGCTATTAAGGTGACACAAGGGTATAATATAAATGCTTAAATGCTATTTAAAATGCTTGAATTTAAAGTTTACCCTAAATGTTCGGAATTTACTCTTCGTATTGCTAGAAAATCTATTTAGTATATAGGTGTATAAATTAAATTTAAAGGTAAATTTGCTAACGGTTCTGTATTTTTTAAAGTTAAAATTACCTTAAACTTATGTCATATTGAGAAATACAGAATAATTTTTTTGTAAAATAAATGGCAAAAAAAAACAAAAAAATTTTTTGTTTTTTGGATTTGGTAAAAAATTAAAATGGGCCAAAAAAAAAAAAAAAAAAAAAACATTTACGAACACATTCGATTTCCATTTTTTCTCTGTTTGGTCGTTTGCCGCGTTCTGCACATTGAAAGCATAATTTAAATTAATTTATACTTCCCATAAATTTAAAATGGGAAAAGGTGCTTCATATTAACAATAAGTTTGCAATTACAATTGCAGTTTGTATTACTTATTTGCAATCATAAATTTTTTCAAGAAAGCCTTGAAAAATTTTATGGTTGCTATAGCCTTGTTTGGTAATAAGCCCATTTGGACTCTAAGTTAAATTTCAATTTTTCCTTCGAATTTGTAAATTGGAAACCTTCCGCGTTTTTACATATTTATTTTCACCATAAAGTGTCAACTAATTTAAATGGCGGATGGATCAGGTAATCTAGCTGGCCATGAAGTGTTCGGCTAGTTTCAAGATATTTCATAGCAAACCGTGATGTTTACAATCCAGAATTGTGTTGTTGATAAGCTACAAAATGAAGGCCAATTCTACAGTAGAATTTTATCTACATACCACTGTGTTGTAAGATTGCCACAATTGACTAACAAAAATATCCAGTTTCCATAGGAAATGGCATCCCAGATTCTATTGTATCTTATGCACCTGTGTGGCAGGCGATTGAAAATGCGAGATCTCTGCGCTGTCCTGTATGTCTCCAGTCAAGTCTTCGTTGGTCATAGAAAGGTCTATCCTACCTCTCCTATGTCACTAAAATTTTAACTGCTTCATGACGACAGGAATTTCGATGATTATAAAAGGCTGTGCAACGAAAGAACATAAAATGTATTTATCATTTTACGCATGTTGTGGTATTGGTCCGTCATTAATCGGTTCTTGTGCCATATCTCAATACGGCACAAGAACCGACTAATGACGGACAGATATTAATAAAAAATTAATTGAAGATTCTCAAGAATACAACAACTTCTTTGTTTATTATCTCGGAATATCTAAAGTCCCTTTCTCTAGTACTTCAACCTAACACTCACAGCCTTGATTTCTGATTTAGATAAAAAAAAATCTATCTAACCAGTCCAATCGTTCTAAATATCCCAACTTTCTTCGACAGTAACCAAGTAGATTAATGTAGTTAGAGGAAGTATCTTCATTCCATACAACCAACTGAAGAATTTCATTCACAGTAAACAAGTAGATTAATGTAGTTAGAGGAAGTATCTTCATTCCATACAATCAACTGAAG